>BQNB010094285.1:5307-17894 GCA_026074375.1 Tanacetum coccineum | reverse complement strand
TTACTGAAGACTGCTGGTTTCAAGCAATGCAGGATGAAATCCATGAATTTGATCGACTAGACGTATGGGAACTAGTGCCTCCTCCAGACTGTGCCAAAATTATTGCTCTCAAGTGGATCTATAAGGTGAAACTCGACGAGTATGGTGATGTGTTGAAAAACAAGGCACGTGTAGTAGCAAAAGGATTTTGTCAAGAGGAAGGTCTTGACTTTGAGGAATCCTTCACCCCGGTTGCCAGGCTTGAAGCTATTAGAATCTTCCTTGCCAATGTTGCCAGCAAAAACATGACGGTTTATCAAATGGACGTGGAGACTGCCTTTTTAAATGGCGAGCTTAAAGAAGAAGTATATGTCAGCCAACCTGAAGGCTTTGTTGATCCAGATCATCCAAATCACATCTACCGTATGAAGAAAGCACTTTACAGCTTAAAGCAGGCACCAAGGGCATGGTATGACACTTTTTTAAAGTTTTTCCTTGCTCAAGGATTCTCCAAGGGTGTAGTCGATCCAACATTATTCATTCGGAAAACAGGCAAACACACTCTTCATGTTCAAATATATGTTGATGATATCATATTTGCCTCGACTGATCCTCGAGATTGTGACCATTTTTCTAATGAAATGAGCTCTAAATTTCAAATGTCGATGATGGGTTAAATATCCTTTTTCTTAGGTTTGCAAATTTCTTAGAATCCCAGAGGCATTTTTATAAATCAATCTAAATATGCTAAAGAGATTTTAAAGAAATTTGATCTTCATAACAGTGACCCTATTGACACTTCCATGGTTGAGCGGACAAAACAGGATGAGGACCTCTCAGGCATCCTTGTTGACCAGACTCGATATCGTGTTATGGTTAGATGACTGATGTATCTCATAGCCAGTAGACCTGATATTTGTTGTGTGCATGTGTGCTAGATATCAATCTAAGCCCACTAAAAAGCACCTGGAAGCAATTAAGCGGATCTTTCGGTATATTCAAGGAACCATCAACATAGGGCTTTGGTATCCGAAAGACACCGCCATGGCACTAACAGCATACGCAGATGCAGATCATGCAGGTTTTCAAGACACTCGAAGAATCACATCTGGCAGTGGTCAGTTACTTGGTGATAAGTTAGTAAGTTGGTTATCAAAGAAGCAAACTAGCACGTCCATCTTTTCAATAGAGGCTGAATGCATAGCTATGTCTGGATGTTGTACCCAAATCCTATGGATGAGATCTCAATTGTCCGAATATGGCTTTGCATATAATCACGTCCCTTTGTATTTTGACAACAAGAGTGCCATTGCCCTTTGCGACAACAACGTCCAGCAACTCCAGGCTAAACACATCGGACATCAGCCATTATTTCCTTCAGCCAAGTAGCTAAGGAGTGGCTGAGCTATATATTTCATGAGGACAGAGTATCAACGGCGAATATATATTCATAAGGCATGTTGAGAGAGAGATTTGAATTTATTCTCCCAAGGCTTGGCATGAAGAGTATGAAGCCAGAGACACTCAAATGTCTTCAGGATGATCAGGATGAGTAACGGATTTGCTTCAAGTATCCTATGTAAATATGTACATACTCAAATCAAAAAGCAAATACAAACAATATAAACCACACAAAAACATAAAATCAGAAAATTGAAAATACCAAAAATAGTTTTTCAAGACATGTCTTTCGTTTATCGATAACATTTACGGACCTAGAAATATCATTCAATAATGATACGGGTCTTTAAATGAAGCTCGAACTGAAGTTTAAACTTTTCAAATCATGTCTTTATGGCTTGCAGTTATTTCAGACTGTATCCTGGTTTTCAAATTGCGGAAAGCATGTCGCCAAAAAGAGGGTTGTTCCTAACAACGGGTGATTAAGTTCTCCCGGCATGGATTACTTTATATCTCCATGCAACCCTCAATCTTATGTACACTTTAAGTTGCATTCTTTCTTGATCAAGAAGAGACAGTCTTCTTTTTATCAAATGATTTTCCGTCTATGCTTCTTCAGGGAAATTTATTTATGTTTCAATGGTGGAAAAAGTATTCCCAAGAGCCAAAGCCATCTATTGGCCCTTAGCACCTAAAGCAGCACAATCCCCAACCTGCAGCCGCCAAAGGCCTCCACGGTCTAACACCCCAACCTGCACATGCCAGCCTTCAGGAGACGAAACAAAAAGCTGGTTATGAGAAATCTGATGGTACCATCCTCCATGCCAACGATCTAAAGCTAGTAAGGTGACAAAGAAGCGAAAGCCAAAGAGCTCCTTATAGCTGATTGATGAAGTTGTTGATGAAGGTGTTCCAGATAAGGAACCGTTGTATGGTATGGAAAGGCTTAATACGGTAAAGGGCAATTGAAGAAAGCTTAAAGGAAGTCCATGGTGCGCATCGGGGTCCACTTCCTCCTGTAGTGTTTAGGGAACCCGACTCTGGGAAATTTCAACCACTTCCAGAGGTTCAGGGTAAGGGGAAAAAGAAAAGTCAGGGTTGAACAAGTTGCGCAAGTTTTACTCAACCTTCAGACTCTAAAGAAAAAGAGCACTGCAGATCGGTACATCTTTCAGAGGTGCACTTCTACACAAACTGAACCCTCAGGTCATGATGAATCTTCTTTATTGTATGCGGAACTTAGTCTGACTGATAGTGAGACGGAATCCGATGAGGAAGTGCTTCCTGTGATCCAAAGTGGAGCTCAAGATGAAGGTCAGGCTGGACCAAAACCTGGTATACAAGATGAAGCCCAGACTGGATCAAACCCTGGTGATGTTGCAGTGTCTCAACATCAATCAAGTCATGTTGTTCATGCTGGACCAAACCTTAAACACATGGACTTTGAGGTCACTGATACTTTAATTCAACAAAACCCTGAGCAAATAGATGAAGAGTTCACTACAACGGCTTACCTAAATGTTCAGGTGAATCTTAAACTCCCAACTGAAGATCAAGTGAGACTTGAAGAACCTGCAAGCTCCGCTAGAACCCTGTCTTCTCTACAACATCTTGACAAGGAACTCAGCTTCGCCGATCAGTTCCTTGTGGAGAAGTCATAGGAAGACGAACCTGAGAAAACCAATACTGAATTGGAGGTTCAGTTAATGGTCACCATTCCCATTCATCATGACACCTCTTATGTCCCTCTAATGACCACCCTGGTTATTGATCTCATAGTCTCTTAACCAGTCTCCACAACAATTCAAGCATCACTACCAACATCAACAACAACTGTCACAGCAATCACAACAACAACATCTCTTCTACCAATACCACCTCAACCACAATAAGGCTCCTCAGATTCGATCTTAATCCAGCGCATTGGTGAACTTGAACAACATATGGCGGAGGCAAACCAAGCCCTGGAGGAAAGATTAGACAAACAAGGGAATAGGTTGTACAATTTGGAGAATCTTGATATTCCCCATAAGGTGAGCAAAGCAGTGGATGAAATCGTCACTGATGCTGTTGACTGGGCTATTCAAGCTCCTCTCAGGGATCGCTTCAGAGACTTGCCAGAAGCCGACATGAAAGAGATTCTTCACCACCGCATGTGGGAATCCAATTCCTACCAAGCTCATGAAGATCACAAGATGTTGTACGAAGCTCTGGAGAAGTCAATGGCCCGTGATCACACTGACCAGCTCCTAACTGATTTGGCTGAAGCACGAAGAAAGAAGAAAAAGAGACATGATTCACCGAAAACACCACCTGGGTCTCCACCTCATCAGCCACCTCCTCCTCCACCACCAGCAGGTTCATCTGGAACTCCAGGAGCTTCTGGATCATCTCAATTGCCTCCTCCTCCTCCACCTCCATCCACCAACCAGAGTGATCAGTCGAAAAGCACAGCTGCTCCAAGCTCTTCAAAGACAGCGGCTTCAGCTGAATATACGGCTTGGACGACTACTGACTCAAGACTCAAGCCGTCAGTTTCATCAATTCCTGAAGATCTACATATGGATGCTGATTCGGCTCCCGATGAACAGGTCTATTCGTCTGATGATGAAGATATCGGGCATGATCACATTCCTAAGGTGAATTTAAAACAAGATTGGTGGAAGCCACTATCTGAGGAAGACAGACCTGCTACACCAGAACCTGCCTGGTCCATTCCATCATCTGACCTGCCTGTCCCAACGAACAACTGGGCGTCTGCTCTTGCGTCTACCTATGCACCTCCACCAGAGAACTCGTTACTTGCTCAGACCGGTGATATGGCAACATTTATGGACTGGTACTGTAAAAGGCAAGGGCTCACTGAACTCACACAAAAAGATCTGGAAGGCCCTGCATTTGAAATTGTTAAAGTTTTCCATCCTGATGTGATTCACCTCCAGTACCAAATGGAAGAATGCCACAAACTACTCACCGATCAAGTGGACGATGCAATCCTCCGGTATAATGTCAGCAAACCACTACCACTGGGTGGTCCACAAGGTCAGGTCACAATTCAATCTGACTTCTTCTTCAACAAAGATTTGGAGTATCTCAGATATGGTAGCAAGGGGAGCAGACCTGCATTGTCCATCTCGAAAATGAAAGCAGCCTATTATCCTGATGTGGGTTTAGAGCAAATGGTACCCGATCAGATGTGGATTGAAGAAGAATGCAAGTATGACGTTGCTGCTATGTACGGTATCTCTCACTGGTGGTTCCAAAGACAACGATTCTACATTGACAGACACACATCTGAAGGTGATCGCAGAGGTGTACGGACTCATATGCGAATTCTTAGTGTTGTCAGAATTGAAGTCTTCTCCTTATATGGGTACGATTACATGAAGAAGATCGTCCTTCGTAGAGCTGATCTTCAAGAACATATTATTGCGGAAAGGGATTTCAAATATCTGTACCCGAGTGACTTTGAAGATCTGTACTTATTAAACCTTCAAGGTCACCTGAACCATCTACCACCCAAAGATAAGAAGATTCTCACTACTGCAGTCAACTTATGGACCAGAAACTTGGTTATCAGACAACGGGTAGAAGACTTCCAACTGGGGATTGAGAGCTACCAGACTCAGCTAAACCTCACCAAACCCTGATGGGATGCAACTGGCTTTGAGTACAAGCACGATTTCACAGTAATTGACTCTCCAAGAGCCGTCACATTTTGGGATAAATATGGGGTTCAGATGATCATGCGCTTCAATGAGATCCACAAGTTCAGTGACGGCACTCTGCAGCAGATTGATGAGGCACTGGACTACAGGGTCAAGGAATTCAAGGTTAACAGGATGAATCCGGGCTTGAACACACGGTTTTGGTCAACGAAAGATGTCGATAGAAGCAAGGAGTTCATGTTTGCCATTCAGAAACGGCTTAAGACAAGGAGGATCTTCCGTAACCTGGAAAGCTTTGTTGGTGGACGAGTAAGAGAAGGGGACTACAGACTTCTGCAGAGAACCGAATGATCACATCATCTCTGCAATCAAGGTCCATCTCTTGTGGTATATATATATATATATATCAAGGTTGCAAAAATCGCTAGGCGCTCCCGGAGCGGTCGGGTAGCGCCTAGCGATTAATCGGTTATGCGGGGATTAATCGGATTGATTTTTTATATACAAAATTATGATTTTAGATATAATATGTATAAGATAAGCATGGTATTTCAAAGTTCAAAACTTCAAATATTTCAAGTGATCTTGTATAAATCAGACACATTTTCTCCTAAATTTTCCTAACTTAAATAAATTGAGATCCAAAATCTCAACGGGTTTGAAATTTTTGATCGAGGGAGAGAATGTGATTTAAATATGAAAATCTGATAAAAAATGTGATCTTTTAGACTCAAAAGTATGCTCTCCCGTATGTGCTAAACTCTTTCAAATATCAATGCACATATTGAGGGGGAGCGAATGGTGTGTTATGGCTATTGTGGAAATACCAAATACCGACCAAGTAATTACTTTATCGGAGTTATAAGGATGGTAAGGTTAGGTACTAGTTCCCATGGGAAGAAATAATCCCGCCAGAGCCGGAGGGATCTACCTAGGGACAATCCACTAGTTAGTGTAGTAGTCCTTAGGTATGATTACAAAAGGAATAATGTGAGAACACGGGAATAGTGCGAACTAAGATGGAGCTAGTACTGGAACATACCCAACAAGGTACGAGTAATGAAGTCTCAGTAAGCGCAGAAGGGGTTGAAGAATTAAAAAGAAATGTTAAGATAAAGGGTGAAAAGAAAGCAGCCCTCTTTAAACATTAGGCAGAAATTGGGTCACTACATATGCTGTCAGATTCACATGGTTGATTGCTGACATTGAAGACAAGTATCATGGATCCAGTGATACGCTGCACAACCCTCCCTAGCTACTCAAGATCCCTCAAAGGATTCTTGTTTCATTTCTCACAGAGATCAATACATTTCTATCGTCTCTCTCACTCCGAGTTAGATGATATTGAAAAGGTGGCAGTCTGCTCCAGCCTCCGACTACTAAAACCAAAAGTGCACTATAGAGTCTAGAGCCATGAGATCATCCATAAATCTTGCTAGGACACTAATACAAATTATGCTTGCTTATCACACACTGTGAATAAACCAAGGTAAGAACTTAAGATTCTTACGAATTATCCGTCGTTGTATTGCCAGAACATCCAAGTGATACAAAAGTACTCACAATGAAGATGGAAATCCTTCTAGAGCCAACATCTAACAAGCTCTTGGTAGGTGACATGTAAGATCCACTATGGATTAAACTTGTGACAAACGGAAAGCAACGATGGTGCGATTCTTTATGAATCAAACTTTCCAGGCATGAAATGGCCAATAGTGTTTGAAAACCTTCGATGTTCCCACACTGAGTTTCATATGCACATTGACTATGTATATCTTTCAAAACAAATGTGTTTCTGATGAAATTTAATTTTGTGCTATAAAACACTCTTGATGTCTCACAAAAATACTTTCTCAAGTGATTCGTCAATTGATTTTCAAATCAATTTTCCTCATTAATCGGTAAGACAGTAACTAATCGATTCACTCTTATCATGTTGTCTGCTTTGAGACATTTCGATAAAGAGAACAGGCAAGTATGGTGATTCTGATGGTTGTACATTAGATGATCTGATACTTATACTATAAATCATGTCAAGGAGATTCTTCTTAAGATGAATCTACCTGATCACAGGTCGGTCCTCATGGATCCGAAGGTTAATCCAACCAGACTTGGGAGAATGACAAAGCCATATTCGTCTAAAAGCTTTATTGCTAACTGTTTTATTACAGGTTTACGTAAAGATGGAGATGGAGATACCTCATTCCAGTGGAGTCAATTCACAACCCCATGCTCACACTTAATGTTACTAATCAAAGACATCATGATAAATGAAAGACCTACAACACAGCTTCCGTAACTCTGATGAGTATTATCATGATACAGAAAAGTGTGAGCATGCGGGTTCGAAGGTCACAACATCACAGGAAGGCAATACTCCACAACAAGGATGATTAAGAGATTTACTGTAGATGATGATCTCAAAGAAAGCTCAAAGATCACACAAGTCTAAGGAACAAAGCTCACAGATCACTACTTGCAGTACATAGACTAATCTTGAAGAATCAAAAGATTACGAGCCAGAGTCAAAGATCAATTCAAAGATAGCTAGGATTCAATTTGTATTTTATGGGGTGACCTCCCTTAGGGGGAGATTGTTAGGATTATGAAAATTCATGTAAAAGACTCGGTCACCCCGTGTAATGTCTAGCATAGGTTAGCTCGTAGCCTTAATATTAATCATTTAACTACCGTATGACTTATGGTGTTGGGCTGGGTCTTTACCCATATGTTAGCCCACTCCATAGCCCACTTAGGGGCACTAAACACTTGTATTTATACCCCTTTTCTAGCCATGGGAAGGGGTTGGTTGTTCATTTGATAATACACACACTAAAGGTGTTTTTCTCTTACTAGAATTCTTCCTTTCTCTCTCTAGAAATCGGCCAACCCTCTAATCCTACCTTGTGTTATGATTTCCAATATACTACAACATTTTTTATTTTTTATTTGATTTTTTTTTTGAAAAACATCAAGGAAATCTTTTTGTATTTTTTTAATTTTGTTTTTTGTTTTTGAAAAACGTATTTTACAAGTTTGATGTATGATCTTTTTTCAAGAAGATAACTTTACCAGACTTTCCAACTGTGTTGGAGTCATACATCTCATACCAATGAGATGAACTAAGTATTCAAAGCGTTCTTTTAGAAGAGCTTTGGTAAATAGATCCGCAAGTTGGAATTCAGTTCCAGCAAAGTATAATTCCACCGTTCCCTTTTCAACGTGTTCTTTAATAAAATGATACGGGATGTTTATGTGTTTATATGCCAATGCTGAACCGGATTGTATGAGATAGCGATAGCGCTATTTGAATCGCAATACATTGGTATTTTGTTATACTTGTATCCATAGTCTAGTAGTTGTGTTCGCATCAAAATGACTTGTTCACAACACACATACAATGATACATATTCAGCTTTAGTTGTGGACAACGCAGTACAATCTCGCTTTTTAGAACTTCAGCTCATGAGCTTTTCACCTAGAAATTGTAAGCCTCCTAAAGTGCTCTTGCAATCGTCTTTGCATCCTGCATGGTCTGCGTCTGAATATGCAATTAGTTCAAATCTAAAATCCTTCGGATACCATAGGCCCATGTTATAGGACTGTCTTAGGTACCAAAAGATCCTCTTAACCTCTTTGAGGTGTTTGACCGTAGGACGTGCTTGATAACGAGCATAAACAAAGGTGGCAAAAGCAGTATCTGGTCGACTAGTTGTTAGATACATGAGCCCTTAAATTATTCGACGATAAGTCATTTGATTAATAGGAGTGCCTTGTAAATCAGCATCTAGTCTCTCAGTGGCCATAGGTGTACTCATGGAGACACAATCATCCATACCATGTTTCTTTAAAAGCTTAATTACGTATTGTGATTGACTAACGAATATGCCACAAGGTGATTGATGAACTTGAAGTCCTAGAAAGAATTTTAGTTCACTAATCATGGTCGTTTTGAAAAATCTGGATTTCTAGACCCAAAAATAATGTCGTTGACAAATACTTAGACAAGTAATATGTCTCCCCCGTGACGTCTTGTGAACAAATTCAGGTCAACAATACCTTTAGTAAAATGATGTTCAATCAGGAATGAAGACACTTTGTCATACCATGCTCGTGGAGCTTGTTTGAGACCATATAGAGCTTTCTTCAACCTATATACATGGTCGGGAAAGTCTGGATCGAAAAATCCATCAGGTTGGCTAACATAAACTTTCTCTTTCAATGGACCATTGAGAAATGCAGTCTTAACATCCATCTGAATGATTGTGATGTTTTTATGTGCAGCAAATGCAATGAATATCTTAACGGCTTCAAGACGAGCAACAGGAACAAAGGATTCCTCAAAATCTATTCCTTCTTCCTGCTTGTAACCCTTCGCAATAAGATGAGATTTGTTTCGAATATCATTTTTATTCTTCTAGAGCCATTTAACAGCTATGATATTCTTTCCATCTGGTCTAGGAACTAGTTCCCATACTTCTAGTCTCTTGATTTAATGCAGCTCATCTTGCATAGATTCTATCCAACTGTGATTTAACATGGCTTCTTTAATGTTCTTTAGCTCGAAGTTACTAACGGTTAATGCATACATACATAACTCAGAATCAGTTTGAAGTGTTTTTTGAGTCATCATAGGTTTTGATGGGTCACCAATTACTTGTTCCAACAGATGAGCTTTTGTCCAAATATGTGTTGAGGGTTGTACTTGGTGGAACGCATGTGTATTCGCTGGATTTAGAGATATGGTTGATAACTCGGATTCAACATAGTTTAAAGTATTATATGGAGTTAATAACGTATTGCCATCAAATTCTAAAGAGTCTTCTTGATTTAATTCATCAGCCTCATTCATTAAGATTGGAGAAGTTTGTTCTCCGGATGTAGTTACAATGGGAGGAGCCTCTTGTTCTTTAACGATGATTAAAGATGTTAAAGGCGAGTCTTCATTATTGTGAAATTGTTATGCAGCAGAATTGATGGGCACTTCAGAAGACCTCTTCTTAAAGTATTCTTCGTACATTGGCCCTAACAAATTATCGAAATCTTCTTTAGACAGAGTATACATGGATTCAAATGACGAATCATCATTAAAATCTTTGTGAAATGGGTTCTAAACTGTCGTGTTTAGAAGCCATAGTTGTAAACTCATCAAACTTGACATGGATGGTTTCCATTATCTTTTTGGTTCATCGATTATAAATTTGAAACCCTTTGGATGTTTCTGAATATACAATAAAGATTCCAATTTCTGCTTTAGGTTTCATTTTTAATTTCATCACCTAGAAATTGTAAGCCTCCTAAAGTGCTCTTGTAATCGTCTTTGCATCCTGCATGGTCTGCGTCTGAATATGTAATTAGTTCAAATCTGAAATCCTTCGGATACCATAGGCCCATGTTATAAGACTGTCTTAGGTACCAAAAGATCCTCTTAACCTCTTTGAGGTGTTTGACCGTAGGACGTGCTTGATAACAAGCACAAACAAAGGTGGCAAAAGCAGTATCTGGTCGACTAGCTGTTAGATGCATGAGCCCTCAAATTATTCGACGATAAGTCGTTTGATCAGCAGGAGTGACTTGTAAATCAGCATCTAGTCTCTCAGTTGCCATAGGTGTGCTCGTGGAGACATAATCATCCATATCATGTTTATTTAAAAGCTTAATTACGTATTGTGACTGACTAATGAATATGCCACAGGGTGATTGATGAACTTGAAGTCCTAGAAAGAATTTTAGTTCACCAATCATAGACATCTAAAAGTTATTTTTCATAAGATTTGCAAATCGTTTTGAAAAATATGGATTTGTAGACCCAAAAATAATGTTGTCGACATATACTTGGACAAGTAATATGTCTCCCCCGTGACGTCTTGTGAACAAAGTTGGGTCAACAATACCTTTAGTAAAATGATGTTCAATAAGAAATGAAGACACTTTGTCATACCATGCTTGTAGAGCTTGTATGAAACCGTATAGAGCTTTCTTCAACCTGTATACATGGTTGGGAAAGTCTGGATCGACAAATCTATCAGGTTGGCTAACATAAACTTCCTTTTTCAATGGACCATTAAGAAATGCAGTCTTAACATCCATCTGAAAGATTGTGATGTTTTTATGTGTAGCAAATGCAATGAACATCCTGACGGCTTCAAGACGAGCAACAGGAGCGAAGGATTCCTCAAAATCAATTCCTTCTTCCTGCTTGTATCCCTTCGCAATAGAATGAGATTTGTTTCGAATAACTATGTTTTCTGCATCATTTTTATTCTTCTAGAGCCATTTAACAGCAATGATATTCTTTTCATCTGGTCTAGGAACTAGTTCCCATACTTCTAGTCTCTTGAATTAATGCAACTCATCTTGCATAGATTCTATCCAGCTGTGATCTGACATGGCTTCTTTAATGTTCTTTGGCTCGAAGCTACTAACGGTTAATGCATACATACATAACACAGAATTAGTTTGAAGTCTTTTTTGAGTCATCATAGGTTTGGATGGGTCACCAATTACTTGTTCCAACGTATGAGCTTTTATCCAAATATGTGTTGAGGGTTGTACTTGGTGGAACACATGTGTATTCGCTGGATCTAGAGCTATGGTTGATGACTCGACTTCAACATAGTTTAGAGTATCATATGGAGTTAATAACGTATTGCCATCAAATTCTAAAGAGTCTTCTTGATTTAACTCATCAGCACCATTCATTAAGATTGGAGAAGTTTGTTCTTCAGATGTAGTTACAATGGGAGGAGCCTCTTATTCTTTAATGATGATTAAAGATGTTGAAGGCGAGTCTTCATTATTGTGAAATTGTTGTGCAGCGGAATTGATGGGCACTTCAGAAGACCTCTTCTCAAAGTATTCTTCGTAAATTGGCCCAAACAAATTATCTAAATCTTCTTTAGACAGAGTATACATGGATTCAACTGATGAATCATCATTAATGAATCGTTGTGAAACGGGTTCTAAATTGTCGTGTTTAGAAGCCATAATTGTAAGCTCATCAAACTTGACATGGATGGTTTCCATTATCTTTTTGGTTCATCGATTATAAATTTGAAACCCTTTGGATGTTTTCGAATATACAATAAAGATTCCAATGTCTGCTTTAGGTTTCATTTTTCCAAGATCATCTCGATCATTTGTTGGATAACAAAGTGAACCAAATACATGAAAGTACTCCACATTTAGTTTTCGGTCACGAAGGAGTTCATATGGAGTCTTGTTGTAATTTGTATGAATTATTGATCGATTTTGAGTGAAACGATAAGCATTGTGCGTGCAGTCTCGACAAGGGTACGATTGTGTCTTTCAACAACACCATTTTGTTGAGGCGTTCGAGCAGTTGAAAATTATTGCATAATGCCTAACTTTTCATAATGAGCTTTAAGATTTGAATTTTCAAATTCAGTGCCATTGTCAGTGTGAATCTTATGAATTTTGGCGTCGTAATTCAACTGGGCTTGAGCAATAAACTTCTTTATTATCTCTGGAGTCTCATCTTTTGTGTGAAGAAAATATACCCATGTGAATCAACAATAA
>BQNB010094284.1:0-26157 GCA_026074375.1 Tanacetum coccineum | reverse complement strand
TTGGCAGTTTTTGTCTGTTTTTGGTCATTTAAGTCCGTTTTTAATGGAAAAAGGTATGTGTAATTAAGCACATACCAATTGTTCGTGAAATTTTATGAAGTTTTATTGGATCCTTTTTGGAAGCTAAGCATCAGGTGAGTTTCATAGTCCCACTTTTAATGTTTTTAAATTGGGATGGAAATGATGCTTGTGTTTTAAATGGTTTTGAATTGCTGTGATTATGTGTTAAATTGAGTATGGACAATGTGTGACTGTTATATGACTTATTGTTGCACGATAAATGTGTTATTGAATTGGATCGAAGGGGTACGCCTACCCATTGGATAGGGGGTAACGTTCCTACCTATTTGGGGTCCAGGCCTAATTATAAGCTTCAGCTGGTAGACTTTTAGGTGCGTAAGTGACATTGGATCGGGGGTAACGTTCCTACCCAATTGTTGTAATGGATCAGGGGTAACGTTCCTACCTAGTATGTGGATTGAATGTTAGCATAAGTTCATATGTTGCATAATTGTCCTAAATTGTTTTGTTAATCACAGTAATTGGTTTGAATGGTTTGAATTGTGTGTCTTAAACCTATTACTCTCACCAACCATTGTGTTGACGTTTTAAGCATCATTTTCAGGTGTGAAGTCATGAGGATTCTTAAGATAGTGAGAAGTGGCTAGAATGAGACCTTAAGATGATCTTGAAGTTTATATGTAGATGTTTAGCATTGTATGGATATATGTTGCATGTCTCTTATTGACAAGAACTTCCTTTTCATCAATAAAGACGCCTTTATGTTTTGCTTAGTTATGGGTATTGTTATGACACTTTGTGTCTATACTTTACTTTATTGTATGCATTTTAGTATTCTCTATATCGACGCCATTGTGTTGTGATGATATCCATTCTTGTTATGCCTCGTGTTTCCGCCTTGGCGGGGTGTGACATATATTACTTAACACATTCTCATGTGCACCCATATTATGTCATTATGGTATAATCATTACAAAACAAAGCCAAGTTTATATAAGAACCTTGGAACTAACTCGGGTTCTACATCCCGAAAGCACTTAAGAAACCTCTGAAAGTTTACAATGGTGTACAATCATTCATAGAAATGATTACCAGTATGGGAATCCGCCATAAAACTCGCTTGGGATTAAAAGCGCAAGTTACGTGAAAACAAACTACAAAAGGGGTTTCAAGACTAATTGAGTCTAATCTCACTCTCCTATGAAGTCATAACATTAGACTGGGGGCTATAAAGAGGTATTCTCCTCGATAAAGTCAAATTTAGGCTATTACAAATAAGTATATCAACTTGTATATTCTCTTTGACAAAACAAATGTATCATAAATTATTAGTAAGTCATTTTTAAAAAGCAATGATTAGTCTAAAGCCATGCACTCTTCGCATGCATAACATTAGACTGGGGGCTTGATGGCGTACCATCCGCTCCGCTTACGAGCGTTACCGTCACTCTGGTACGTAGCTTACCATTTTATAAAGGTGATAACGTACCCTCCTACAAGATGAAGCCTATGCCTTCGTCCTACATTATGTTGGCATAAAGTCATTAACAATGGCTACCGCAAGGGGATCCGCCAACCTTCACCTAAAACACTTACAGAGTCTAACCTCTATCGAGTTTAGAGCCCTATCCTCCTTGGAGTCCCCTCATCCTCGAAGGCCCCTCCTCTTTGGAGGCCTCTTCTCCTTAGAGGCCCCTTCTCCTTGGAGGCCCCTCCTCCTTGGAGGATCTATCCTCCTCAGAGGCCCCTCTACGAGTTTGAAGCCTATAGGTCAAAGCATCTCTACCTATGAACGGGTGTAGAACCAAGCTAGTCAAATAAGACTTGGTTAATAGCCATGATCTCTTAAGACGTGGTCAATAGCCACGATATTTTTAACTACCACCCATGACCCATGTAACTGCCTCCCCACATCTCAGTCATATTGCCTATAAATAAGGAAGCCATCATAGAGGTATGTAACTTAACTTAACCCATGAGATATCATCTTCTCTACCTTAATACTTTCATAACCTAGTCACCATGACTGATTCTCACACCGAAGGTAGTTCTTGGGGCTTCCCTCGGGATCTATCTAACGTAGTGTCTTCTATTTCTTATATGCAGGTAATCTTGTACTCGGCATCACTACCATCACCATATTATTCTTTGATCACCGTCGAAGCTTGGTCATGTCAAATATTGCACAATTAGTTACCTTTTTGGAATCAGCTGGTTTTGGAAGGTTCCTTAGCTCCTCTGTTGATCCAGAGGCCTCTAGACTCTTTGTGGCATCAACAGTGGCCGTTAATTCCTCGTCATACTGAGTCTTAGCAACTTGTTTCTTTGATTAGGATTCCCTAAAAATTTTAGAAGTCTTAGGTTTAGAGGAAGATGGGTTTTTATTCTTCTTTGACCTCTTGTCAGTTGATGCTTTAGGCTGATCAACAGGTAACATAGTGGTCCTGGACAAGGACTTGTTAATGGTGTTGCCAACATTTTCTACCTTAGAAGGAAGAATCAAATTCTGTTTAGGCATAGTTGAAATGTTTGACACTTTTAGCATATGAGGGATCTGAGAAACCTCATTTGCAGATGGAGTTTTGAAAGAAGTGGCTGAGATATGATAGGGTTTAAAAGTCTTGAGCTTATCATTCTTGTAGTCTTTTCCCAAAAGATGTTCAATGATGAGAGATGAATATCTAGTATAGCAGACATTCACTTCCCTTTTCTTCTTGTCATTTATAAGTTTGGCAACAAGATCAGAGAAAAGAATGTTGCCAATGTCAACATTCAGACCTCAACACAAGCTATATGCAAACACTTTCTGGTTGCTATTCAGCTGATCATATGAACCATGCATACCTCCCAGGAACTTGACTATATGTAGCATTATAACCCTCCAAATTGTTGAGAAGTATCTTTTTATCAACGGAGATGAGTTGACAAAATCAGCGGATGAAAGAGTGGGATCTTTCTCGTCAACAAGTCCCAGAGTTGCTAACCCAGCCCTCACCGTCTTCTTTGGTGGTAAAGAAACCTAATTCTCACTATATTTTAATCCAGTGATGGATGAAAAATTATCAAGGTTAAAAGAGAGTGGTTTATCAAAACTAGAGAGGGTGAAGGTAATTGTGTTTGTTGCATCTACCTCAACAGAATACTAGAATTCCCTAGGGTATTCATAGTAGTATGTCGATGGTTGTTTGATTAAAGCAGTAGACACGCAACAGTTTGACAAAAATGTGAGTATAGGAAGGTATAAAGGATTTGAGTGCTCCAACAATGTAATACCATTGTTGAAAGAGATGATACCTTTATCATACTCAAAATTGACATTTGATGCAGGTGTGACTTGTGTTTTGGTTTGTTGTGAAGATGATTCTGAAGCCATTGTTTTGAAAGATAAAAGATTTTGCTTTTGTTTGATGAAAAAGTTTTGGGAGTGATGATGAAGATGATTTTATGGTTTTGATTGTGTGAAAGGTGAAGTGTGTGTGAGAAAATGATAGTTTATACCACATAATTGTTTTATATTTTGAAACTAAAAACCATTTTAGTTCCATATTAAATACCTGGTGGTAAATCTGTCACAAAAAGTGGGTCTCTTAGCTCTTCGTGCACTGTAAAATCCTGCGATTTTTGAAAAAGTAGGTAAACTTATTAGAGAATATCTGAATTAAAAATTAAGAATGCTTGTCTTTTAAACTAAATATAACTATTAAGTTACCTTAAAAATATTTAATATTCAAGTCAATGAATCACTTAAAATCTTTTCTTTATCAGGGATTACTTTGTTAATATTGAGCATACCCAACTCAGCGACCAATCTAGTAAAGCCAGGCTCAGCTAGTTGTTTTGTAAAAATGTCAGCTAGTTGGAAATCAATGGGTATAACATGAAGCTTAATATTACCTTTTAAAATGTGATCCCTGATGAAGTGATACTTGGTGTCAATATGTTTTGTCCTAGAGTGCAACACTAGATTGTTTGAAATGGCAATGACACTTGTATTATCACTAAAGATGGGCACCTTGTCATAGAGAACATCATAGTTAGCCGAATGATTTTTAATCCGGAGGAATTGAGCATAGCATCTAGCAGCAGCAACATACTTAGCTTCAACTGATGACATGGCCATTGAACTTTGCTTCTTTACACTCTAACATTCTAACTTTCCTCCAAGAATTTGACAACCCCCTGAACTTTTCCTGTCTAGGTTGCACCCAGCATTGTCAGAGTCTGAATATGCCTTGAGATCAAAGCTTGATTCTTTTGGATACCAGAGACCTAGATTTGGAGTTCCTTTGAGATACCTGAAAATTCTTTTTACCGAAACAAGGTGGGACTCCTTGGGGTTAGCTTGGTACCTTGCACAGAGACATGTGGAAAATTAGATATCAAGTCTGCTAGATGTTAAATACATCAGTGACCCAATCATGCCTTTGAATTGAGTCTCATTTATAGAGACCCCTGATTCATCAAGCCCAAATTGTTTGGGGGAAGCATGGGGCATTTCACTGAGGCACAGTCAGCTAGCTAATATTTTTCTTGAGTAATTCTTTAACATAATTTTCTTGAAAAATAGAAATTCCTTTGGAATTTTGTTTTATTTGAAAACCTAGAAAATAATTTAGTTCACCTATCATACTGATTTCATACTTTTTGGTCATCAGCTTAGCAAATTGTTTACTAAGCTTATCATTAGTTGACCCAAATACGATATCATCCACACAAATTTATACAATAATGACATCACTCTTAGTCTTGTAAGTAAAAAGATTGTCAATGGTACCTCTGACAAACTTGTGCTGAATAAGAAATTTTGACAGTGTTTCATACCATGCTATAGGAGCTTGTTTCAGCTCATAAAGAGCTTTATCCATCTTGCACACATGGTTGGGAGATTCATTGCTTTCAAACCCAGGTGGTTATTGAACATACACTTCCTCAGAGAGTTTCCTATTCAAAAAAGTACTCTTCACAACCATCTGATATACCATAAAACCCATGTAGGCAGCATAAGCAAGAAATATTCTGATGCCTTTTGGTCTTGCAACTGGTGCAAAATTTCATCATAGTCAATCCCTTCTTCTTGTCTATACCCATGAGCAACTAACCTTGCTTTGTTTATGATATCCACACCATTTTCCTCCATTTTGTTCCTAAAGATCCACTTGGCCCCAATGATGGTTTTACTATAGGGTGTAGGGACAAGTGTCTAAACTTTGTTTCTTTCAAATTAATTCAGCTCCTCTTGAATTTCAATTACGCATCCTTCTTCTTCTACATATTCAATTACCTTCTTTGGTTCAATCTCAAAGAAGAAATTAACATATATGCACTCATGGGTTGATGCAGCTTCAGAGTCTCTGACTCTGCTTCTTGTAGTTACACCAACCTCACGTTCACCTAGAATGTTAACCAGGAGGATGTGTTTGTCTTTGGACCATCTGTCTTAAGGAGCTAGAGTATCATGAATGATTTTAGCTGATGGTGAAATAATTGTTGGTGAGGTTCAACTTTGCTGATTGGTTCATCATTAATTGTGATGTTTTGAGAATCATAGGTATCATTGTGATTTTTAACTAGTTCACAGTTATTTGGTTCATTGGGAGAAAAATGATCATCAGCCATTGACAACTCAGGTGAATCATTAGGTAGTTGAGATCTTGAATAGTAGGAGTGACAGATCAAAGATGATGATGTTGTTTGTAGAAAGGGGATTAAATGTAGGAACATAAGGAAGATAGTCATCTTTTTCTAAGCTTTAAGAGGTGTTGCTTCTTAGTACCAAGAATTCATCATTAGGTAAAGGTATGTTTTCATTAAAGTTGATTTCATCTCCCTCTATACTAGTTTAAGTGATAACATCATCATCTTTATTGAATGTGACATGATAGGTTTCTTCCATTTCTTTCCTTCTGATGTTGAATACCTTGAAAGCTTTAGCCACTAGCAAGTATCTAAGAAAGAAACCATCATCAGCTTTTTCATTAAACTTTCCCAGGTGGTCTTTGTGGTTATGAATAAATACATGGTATCTAAATAAATGAAAATATCTGATATCAGGAGATCTTCCTATGAACACATCATAGGCGGTTTTTCTATGTCTTTTCACAATGATTGATTTGTTTTGAGTGTAGCAAGCAGTGTTTCGGCTTCTCCTAGAACTGTTTAGGGAGTTTTGAACCATTTAACATAGTTCTAGCTGCTTTAATCAGTGTTCTATTTCTTCTTTCAGCTACACCATTTTGTTCAGGGGTACAAGGAGATGAGAAGTTTTAATAAATTCCTTTTTCATCACAAAATTCTTCCAATTTATGGTTTCTGAACTTTGTTCCTTTGTCACTTCTCAGTTCCTTTACCCTTACTTTAATGAGGTTTTCCATCTTTCTGATAAAAGACATGATGCAATCAGTTGCATCACTCTTTTTCTTTAGGCAAGATATCCAGGTGTACCTTGAGTACGAATCTACTATGACCAGAGTATATTTGTTATGATTGATGGTTTGAGGTTTAACAGGTCTAAACAAATCCATATGAAGGAGATGTAAGCACTTGTTGATGGACAATGATCTTTTGGTTTTGAATGATGCTTTATGGTGCTTCCCTTTCTCACACGCTAAACAAGGTTTGTCTTTATAGAAAGTAAGAGAAGGAAGACCAACAACAAGGTTTTGTTTGGCTAATTTGTTGATGTTTTTGAAGTTGAGATGGGATAGTCTTTTATGCCAGAGCCAGTTTCCACTGTTTGATGCTTTGGCAAAGAAACAAGTATTGCTTTCTTGATTGTAGGATGACATGTTAAGAATACGAAAAGTATCGGTCAAATCCATAATATCATAAGATAGCTCGTAGTATAGTTTTTGGAACCTCAAGTAGGCATAAAGGCCTAAGGACCATGACTAGCCCACGCAAGGGCCCATGTCCGGCCATAGTCATTGTGTAAGTACCCTCTCTACACATGAAGAGGGTGTTGGTTGTTCACTTTTTCATTTCATTCAAGCTAATATTCTGTCTTCTTTTCTCTCTCTAAAAGTGTTCATCCTTGTACTTTCTCTCTCTAGTTCATTGTCATTCGATTGTGAGTTTGGATATTGCATGTATTCTACAATTGGTATCAAGAGCCATGGGGTGATTTAGTAGGTCTTGTATGCGTTTATTAGTTGTTTTCTTCTTGTTTGTGTGTGGTTCGAACCAAACAAGGAAGTGTTTACTTTTTTGTGTTCTAAAACCATAAAGCTCTCAACTTTTTTCTTTGTTTATCTTAGTATAGGTTAGTTATACAAGAAAATCTATGAAAAACTCAAAAAATTTATCTTTTTGGAGTCTTTCCGGTTCGAATAGGTTTTTGTACCTGAATCTTGATTTCAAATTTTTTGTGTTAAAAACCATAAAGTTTGTATTTTTAAGGTTCTACTAGTCTTATAATAGCAAGAAGTACAAGAAAAATCGAGTAAAAACGTCAAAAATTATGTCTTTAAGTGATTTGAAGTTTTTGGGTCCTTAGGCGATTTATACGTTTGAATCTAGCGATTTATATGTGTTTGAATTCGGTGATTTATATTTGTTTGAATTCGGCAACTTATACGTGTTTGATTTCAGCTATTTATACGTGTTTGAATTCGGCGATTTATACGTGTTTGAATACGGTGATTTATAAACTATTGTATTCGGTGATTTATACGTGTCTTAAAGCCGACGATCTATACGTAATTAGTATTCGGCGATTTATACGTAATTAATATTCGGCGATTTATACATAATTGGTATTCGGTGATTTATACGTAATTGATATTCGACGATTTACACGTATCCTAATCCGGCTATTTATACGTATCCTAATCTGTCGATTTATACATATCCCAATACCATCGATTTATACGTCTTTAATACTGGCGATTTATACGTATTCTCTGAATCCGACGATTTATACCATTTTTCTTAAGGTGATTTATACATTACACTTGGGTGATTTATACACTTACCTTGGGAGATTTATTGCCTAGGAGATTTATACACTTCTTCAAAGGAGAGTTATATGGTTTTTCTGTGATTTATAAAATCCCGTGAAGTATTCAAGTATTTACTCACTTTTATCAAGAATTGTAAAATCTCGTGCAATCTAAATACTCATTCACTTAAAACAAACAACAATTTAACACAACAACCTCTAATCACTGAATGATCAAAAAGTTATCTTTTCTCGTTTAATCAATGAATTCAAAATGACAACATTAGCAGAATTTATGATTATTGTCGGTGCGGAAAACCGTCCTCCCATGTTGGAAAAATCCTTGTATGACTCATGGAATAGTCGTATGGAACTATACATAGAGAATCGGGAGAACAGGAGAATTATTCTTAACTCAGTTCAAAATGGTCCACTTGTTTGGCCTACTATTTTCTGATCAAAAAATTACCCGTTTCCGTTTAGTAGTTTGAATTTTTAAAGTTTCGTTTAATATTTACGTTTAACCAGGAAGTTTTCCCGCTATTTATCCGAGAATCCTCTCCGGGAGCGAACCAGGACACCAAACGTTGTAGTATTTTGGCAATAGCCATGTTTCTATGTTTTAGGATAATATTTAAAATTTCATAATTTTCGGAGATACCGTTATTCGTTTCGTTACTTGTGTAAACCGTGTTTTATTTAAAAATGAGCATATGCATGGAAGGCTTAGAAATTAAATCATGCAAGAGCACTAGCATCATAAAATATTAAAAACCATTTTCCCCTTGATGAGCGCTAAAATACACATTTTTTATAACCTGAAAAACACTATTAATTGGACTAAAAATACTAAAAAAAGCTTAATTATATTACAAAAATGTTTGTTTGGTATTTTTATGTCTTGCAGGTAAAAGGATTGAAAACGGTGCAAAAACGGGAATTATCGGGCTCAAGTTGGTCAAGTCTAACTATTACTCAAGCTAAGATGAAGTCGCGGAAAGTCCCCGAGCATACCAATGGAAAGAGCGCGAGAATACAAGTCCAACGGTGCCCTCGGATCTTATTGAGCCAGCCCGTAACCCATTTAAATGGATCGGGCCGGCCCATACTTGTTATAACCCAAATTAAGCTAACACAAGGCCCAAAAATTATTGCATTTGGCCATCTTCTTATTTTAAGATTTCTGCTTCTAGTATTGTTAAAGGTAAGTACTAGACGTCAGCCACACGTGACCTCCTAATTAAATAAAAAAACTCGACGTGCCAACGCACTGAGATTGAAATAAGCGCAGTATTGGATAGGCACAGTGGCTGAGGCAAATTGAGACTACTCACACTCAATTCAATTTGCAATGTGATAATGATCCAACAGTTGATATTGAAGCGTAAGAATGAAGCTTTTATAAAGGACACGTGGAGATCAATGACCGGCTGGATCTTATTATTCGAATGTGGCGATCCGTGTGAAGGCAATGATTGGCTCATTATCACCCAATGATTGGGTCTAATTTTACAACATTACCCCCTTGGAGCCTATAAAAGCACACCCGCTCCCCTCAATATTGGCTGATTGCTATAGTTTAAAAAAATTATTTTCTAGTTTTTAGCTTATTTTAGTTTGGTTATAGCTTATTTCATTTTTCTGGCTTATTGTATCTAGCTTATTTCACAAGCTTTTTACTATGTTGTAATAAATTTGGTTTAAAGTTGATTTTAGATCTCGGTTTGCTTATTTATTATCTTTTTACTATTCGTTTGTTAGCTTATTTAATAAGTTGTGGTTTCGAGCTTATTTTCAGCATAATTATTGATTATAGTTTTAAAACAAGTTTTAGAAAATGACGTCTTATAAGCCTTTAAGCTCATTCGAAGCATTCCACTGTAGGATTTTTAAATACTTTTCTAAATATTGCTACATTAGTTTAGAGTTTTGTCTTTTATTGTGCTAGATTATTAAAGATTTAGTTTAACTACGGAGATCAGATTTTCTTGTTAAGATTGGTTTCTAACCTGCTTATTTGGGTTTATGTGAGCTTAACTGCTAGATCAATTATTTCTTATGAGCATAGTGTTTGCTTATACAGGATATGGCCTTTGTTTCATTTTATGCTTAAAAACGATTCTGAAGCTGTTTGTGCTGCTCATTCGTTTGCTAATTTGATTATGTGTAGTGTGTTATGCCATTTAGGTTTTAAGGCGATATAAGCAGATATTTAGTTGACGGATCTTGTTTAGATTATTGTTCCTAGCCTGTTACAAATTTTATTGCGCTAACGAAAGATGTGATTAGATGTTCCTTGATGTCTTATTGCCTCGTCTTATTCTCTTTTCTTTTCTTAAACCTTCGAAACATAAGCTTTTGATTTCTTAAAAAGCTCTCTCTCATAGATCTTATAAGTTACTTAATAGCTTATTAGCTTTGATTTGAGCTTATACGGTTCACATAGTATTTCGTTCTAACTTTTAGTTTAAAAATAGCGAAATAAGCTCAATAGCTTATTCGTCTTATTGATATTATTTTAGTTTTGCTTATTGATTGATTAGTACTTATTTGAGATTTATGTTGGCTTCTTTTGGTGCTTAAAAGTTTAGATCTCAGTTTAAAAGCTTAATCTAGAATTTAATCATTGCTTGCTTTAGATAAAATGTTTAGCGTCGTTATTTTGTTTAGCTTAAGTTAAAAATCTTGTTACTCGGTAGTCGGTACTTCACTGTTCTAGTTCTCATTTGAAATCTAAGCCCAGATTCAAAAAAAATTAATCTTGGGCCACGTTGGGAATTAGGCCGCGTTTAGTTATTGGGCCTGAGTTTGATTTGGTACTCTTGGGCCAAGTGGTTTAGGCGGAATTTTTTTTACAATTTGTATTTTATTATTTTCACAGTTTGTTGTATTTGAGTTATTTTGGTACCGGTCAACTCATGAGGCGTGGAGCTTAAGGGTATATTTAGCTAGACCGAATTTAATTATTTGCTTTAGCTAAATAAACCGGGTGGTATTCGTTTCATTTGCGGCTCTTCAGTTCGGGTTCTATTTTCTAATCTCTTTTCAATACTTAGAATAGTTTAATTTTATCATTCCATTATATATTTGCGTATTTGATTTTTGCCATGCTTAGTGTAGATTTATTTTTGTCGTTAAATGCTATGTTTGTTAAATTGAATTTCGTTATGAGTAGTGAGTAAATAACTTGTGTTTGCTAAGTGATTAGTGATTTGGAATTTGAGTGCGGTTTTAAAAATGTTTAAAAAATTAATAGACATTAGAATTTTCCAATTTACATACCGTCATTTACTTTTAATGCAATTTAAATACTTGTCATTTATTTTAAAAAGTTTTTTACTTTACTTGTCATTTAATTTTTTGAAACTTGTTTTCTAAGGATTCTAATTCGTTAAACCTAAGCCCGCACTTAAGGAACATTTCACGTCACTTAACAAGCACATTTGTCATTTATATTTTTTTTAGATAAATTTTAATATAATCTTGTAGTTTTAAATCTTAGAATTAATATTAGTTTAATTTTTAGCATAGGAATAGTTTAAAACCAAAACCAAAATATTTGTCATTCAAGAAAAACAAAACATTCTCATGAATTTCAATTCATCTCTCGCCGTGGAAACGACACTCGGAAGATAGACTATTATTTTTCCTAAAGTAATTGTCTTATCTGACGGGATATACTATATATTATTACGACACGCGTTTGACGTTTATCAAAATGGCGCCGTTGTCGGGGAGAGGTGTAGCGATTTTTACGGGTTTGTTTGTGTTCGAGCCTTGAAGATCCTTTCTTCGGAAAGTTTATTTTCGTTCTTATAAAAAAATATAAAATCCAAAAATATTTTTCTTCTTATTTTTCTTTTTCCTTTTCTTTTATAAATATTAAAAATACCAAAAATATTTTTTATCTTTATAAATATTCTCCTTTATCCTCTTACTTCATTTAATTCTTTCTTCTTATCCTCTATATTGTTTAATTCTTATGACGTCATTCAACCAACGCGAGTGTGGGGGGTGTGGACAACCATGTGATGGTTTCTATTGTTATTTATGTACGTGCCAATAGTGTGGTGTTAATCTTCTAGATGGAACTTGTTTAAATTGCACTTATGGCGATGGAAAGCCAATCACTTGTTGTGGGTGTGAAGGCCCGTTAAAAGGTAGATTTTGTTCGTTTTGCGCTTCGAGAAATGAAAATTCAGTCGCTTATGATTCAAATTCGAATTATTTCAATAATGATCAAAAAAAATTCGACTACACTCCACAACCCCATTACGAGACATACTTGTGCGAGTTATGTGGAAACAATTCTCATTATGGCTATGATTGTCCACCACGATTCTCACTTGTCTATGAGCAGGAATCGTGTTACAATCAAAACTATAATGATAACTATTATTCACATAATTCACTAAGTTTTCTTTGTTGTAATAATTGCGGGGGTCCTCACAAGACTTTCCAGTGTCAGCCGATGAACCAAAATTTCAATTATTCTAATTCTTTCGGTTTTGACCAAATTCAACCCTCGCAATTTTCTACCGTTCAACTTCTTGAAATCGAGAGGATTAATAAAGAGGAGAGTTTTAAAAAGAAAGACATGAGTATAAAATAAATAATGAGTGAGAAGCGGTTGATTGATGACGAAATTAATGATATCACGAATGATTTGAGTTATAAAAGATTTCGAGGTGAGCAGATTGATTATGAATATGAAAGAGATTGTGTAGATTAAAAATTTAAACAACTCTTGCAAGATTATAGTGGTTTGGACATTGAGATGCGGGAAAAATAAGGAGGCGTTCTATGGAAGAAAGTATATTGCTTCTTCACAACGTATTAAATCCATTTGTAGTTATGATGAAGACGAGGATGATTCTATTCGTTTGAGAGATATTATTGCTCGATATTCTCCGTTAGTTGCTATCACATCTTCGCCTCTGACTTTATCCGACTAGGAGAACTCGAGGATCTCTCCTCATAATAGGGGACGAGCAACTTTTCACGTATTCCTGAAAAGGAATCGGGACGATTAATAAAGGCTTAGTGTTGGAAACCTTGTCCCAATCCCAAGTGAGTCCGAGGTGATTTTATCCGATAAAAAGAGAATGTGTTGTGCCCCGGAGTGTGATGACAACCTTCTCCGCGACTTTTCCAATTTCTCGAATCCTCTCTTTGATTCTCAAACGACGATTTCACCTCTAGTGGATGACGAGACACGTTCTGATGAGGACGTTCTGATGAAACCTTTCAAATTTAGTCAAACCCTTTTTTGATGATGAAGAGAAATCATTTCCCAAAGATTCGATCCGCATTATTTCAAATGCCGAGTCTAATCTTATCGAATCTTTGCTTGAACCTCGTTATATTTTAGATTCTTCACCTAAGTTCTGTTATCTTCTCAAGGAGTTTCTCCGGTGAAACGCACTAATATCGATCTAATTACACCGGGAATTGAGGAAAAGCCGACTTTGCATCTAGAGGAAGGAAATCCATCGTGTTCGAGAATTTGTTTGGTATGATAATCATATCCACATCGTGGAAGAAACTTAATTTGGGAAATTGCTGATTACGATCTTGAGTCTCTTCTATCTCTATCCTCGTTGCGGTAGTGACTCTCATATGGAGGAGGCTCGATAATTTTTGCTACAAATGACTCGTGCCACAAGGCATTGAGGATGCCGATTATGACTCGGAAGGGGGATATTCATTTTCTGAAGAATGGCATATATGCTTCCCTTCCCTTCTCGAAAATGGAGCCATCTACACCTTGATCATTTTTAATGATCTGTCACCATTCTCGTCCTCCTCCTGGAACCACCGGGATGTGAGAATTTAGCTTTGATTTTAAGCCGTACAGGTGTTGTTATAACAAAAGTGGTGGGTGACATCTTCTGAACACAATGTTTAATGTCCTATCTTTTACCACCCAACCACCTTCTGTCCATGTGTTTGACTTTTGCTTCCGTTTGTGCTCCGAAAACGAGGACAAAGTGTTCAATCCTGGTATTCTCATTTCTCCTCTCTTATCTCATCGGGGCGGAATCATTTCTAATTTTTCTAAGAGATCGATGATGATTTCTGGAGGGGACATTCCTTACATGGATGTTCTGTTTCTTAATTTCTATCCTCCTTGACCCGCTCAAGTGTGGGGGGATCGAGTCAGGCTCAAGACTCGGTGAACAAAAATTAGCGCTTCTCGGGAGGTAACTGTGTCATTTCCTTTTCTATTTTTTGATTAATAAGTGAGTGTGTTATATTATAGCCTAAAGTGTGGAGGGCGTTGCTTTCTTTCTATGGTTGATGTGGTTTTGTTTTTGCCGGCTTCCTTAAGATCATGAAGACTGTGCTAGTTTTTAATCATCCAATTCATCGGGTCTTCGATCTTCTGCTAATTAATGGAATCCTTAATCCTGATCATGTATATTATTGTGTTTCCCTTTTCACACTTGGAATTTTTTGCATTTGCCTTTTTCATTCCTAAGTGTGGGGGTAAAACCCGACATTTTTGAACATTGAGGCCAATGTTCTATTCAAAGTGTGGGGGGGATTTCTATCGAAATGTGATCTTACCTGTGCCTTGCTATGTCCCTCGCAACCCCGTTTTCCCACAAAAATTTTAATTTTTAAGTCTTATTGTTCATATCTAAATAAAAAAAATTAAAAAAATTTGTGTGTAGAAAAATGTTGAAAAATATAAATAGTTAGTTGGATAAATAAAATAATAATAAGTGTTTTGACACGAATGTAGGCTTTCCGTTGGTGAGAATGAAAAGTAAATTTTGACCCGACCGATTTTATATCTTAGCTTTCTCCTTAACTGTAAATAGATTGATTTTGCTAATCTTTTATACAATGAGCTATAAAACGCTAGTCTAACTTGAAAAGGTCAAGACTTTGCAAGTTCCCATAATTGATTTTAAATATGCGAAGTTCGATTTATTAGAGTTGAGATTGTTGCCAGTCTATGTGACTTGTTAAAGTGTCAATCTTAATTCGTTAGGCTAAGTATTCACGAGTTTCTTTATTAGAAATTTTAAATTGTGAAGAACAAGAGATGATAGAGTAGCGTATAAGTTTTGATGCTAAACATAGAATAGTTGGATTTCTTTAAAGCTCATAAGTGTTAATTGTGTCTTTTTCTCCCATTAGCTTGTTTCACATTTATATATAATTATTTAATAAATAGAGTTGTGCGGTTTTTTGGTTAATAATTAGTTAATAGAAGTTTTCTTTAGTTCCTTTGTGATTAAGATGAGTACGCTTCAGGAATACTTAATTTGGCATACTATATGTATCACATTAATAAATATTTTTCTTATCCCTTAAAGAGCCTTAGGGTATATGGGGTAAGTAGAATTTAATAAGTGAATTTATAGCCTTATTCATTCCTTAAAGAGCCTTAGGGTATATGAAATGGATATTGTTGCTTAATTTTTGTCTTGTTTGTACCTTAAAGAGCCTTAATAAGATTGATCCATTTATGTCTTAAAGAGCCCTAGGGTATATGACATGAATGGTGCCTTGCTTAAGTAACCTAATAAAAGACAAATTTTGGTCGCCTCGATGTGAACTTTAATCTTGATGACATTTGATCTTTTGAAAAAGGCTAGGAACTAATTATTGCGTTTTTAACCGTTACGCTTTATTTTTGGAATTAATAAGTATCAAAATAAAGTCTTAAAGAGCCTTCGGGTATATGACTTAAATAAAATCTTGAGATACAAAATTAGGAATAAGGGAGGAAAAGTAAGTACACAATTAGCTTTTATGAGTAGTGTTAGCATCATAACTTATAATTTACAATGATCTTGTTTTTAAGCTTGGCTTGGAGAGGTGAAAGTCGGGGACGATAAATTTATCCATTTGGACACTTTTTGTGCTTTTTGTTCCGTGATCCTAAAAGTTATCAATGAATAATGAAAGCATTACATTATGTCACTCATGAATAAGTTGTAAGTTGTAAATTATGAAAATCATAAAAATGAAAAAAAAGGGTAAAACGAGGATGCTTGCGATTTAAATGATTTTTGAACCTTTTAATGGATCTTTTATGTTCTTGTTTGATTGTGGGGGGTCATAAGTTAAAAGGGGATAAAATTATATATTTCCGGGCGTGTTTTATTTACATTGCGTGTGGGACCAGCAATAGCTTAGTGTGGGGGAATTTGATGAGCGCTAAAATACACATCTTTTTATAACCCAGAAAACACTATTAATTGGACTAAAAATACTAAAAAATGCTTAATTATATTGCAAATATATTTGTTTGGTATTTTTATGTCTTGTAGGTAAAAGGATTGAAAACGGTGCAAAAACGAGAATTATCGGGCTCAAGTTGGTCAGGTCTAATTATTACTCAAGCTAAGATGAAGTCGCGGAAAGTCCCCGAGCATACCAGTGGAAAGAGCGCGAGAATACGAGTCCAACGGTGCCCTCGGATCTTATTGGGCCAGCCCGTAACCCATTTAAATGGACCGGGCCAGCCCATACTTGTTATAACCCAATTTAATTAAACAAGGCCCAACAATTAATTGAATTTGGCCCATCTTCTTATTTAGGATTCTGCTTCCAGTATTGTAAAGGTAGTACTAGACGTCAGCACACGTGACCCTCTAATTAAATCAAAAAAACTCACGTGCCAACGCACTGAGATGAAATGAGCGAGTAATGATAGCACACGTGGCTGAGCAATTGAGACTACTCATACTCGATTCAATTTGCAATGTAATAATGATCCAACAGTTGATATTGAAGCGTAAGAATGAGGCTTTTATAAAGGACACGTGGAGATCAATGACCGGCTAGATCTTATTATTTGAATGTGGCGATCCGTGTGAAGGCAATGATTGGCTAATCATCACTCAATGATTGGGTCTAATTTTACAACATTACCCCCTTGGAGCCTATAAAAGCACACCCGCTCCCCTCAATATTGGCTGATTAGACTTTAGTTTTAAAAAAAATTATTTTCTAGTTTTTACCTTATTTTAGTTTAGTTATAGCTTATTTAGTTTTTCTGGCTTATTGTATCTAGCTTATTTCTCAAGCTTTTTACTATGTTGTGATAATTTTGGTTTAAAGTTAATTTTAGATCTCAGTTTGCTTATTTGTTTGCTTATTTGTTATCTTTTTTACTATTCGTTTGTTAGCTTATTTAATAAGCTGTGGTTTTGAGCTTATTTTCACGGCTAATTATTATTATAAGTTTTTAAAAAGTTTAGAAAATGACTCCTATAAGCCTTTAAAACTCATTCGAATCATTCTTTATTGATTTTAAATACTTTTCTAAATAATATGCTACAATAAGTTTGAGTTTTGCTTATTATTGTGCTTATTAAGATTTAGTTTAACTAGGAGATCATATTTTCTGTTAAGATTGGTTTCTAAACTGCTTATTTGGATTTATGTGAGCTTTAACTGCTAGATCAAATTTTTATGAGCTTATTTGCTTATTCGATGAGGCCTTTGTTTCATTTTATGCTTAAAACTCATTCTGAAGCTTTTGCTGCTCATTTCGTTTGCTAATTTGATTAGTGTAGTGCTTATGTCATTTAGGTTTAAGGCTTATTAAGCATATTTAGTTGTGGATCTTGTTTAGATTATTGTTCCAGCCTGTAGAGATTTTATTAGCTTAATGAAGATGTGATTAGATGTTCCTTGATGTCTTATTGACTCGTCTTATTCTCTTTTCTTTTCTTAAACCTTCGAAACATAAGCTTTTGATTTCTTAAAAAGCTCTCTCTCATAGATCTTATAATTTACTTAATAGCTTATTAGATTTGATTTGAGCTTATACGGTTCACATAGTATTTCGTTCTAACTTTTAGTTTAAAAATAGCGAAATAAGCTCAATAGCTTATTCGTCTTATTGATATTATTTTAGTTTTGCTTATTGATTGATTAGTACTTATTTGAGATTTATGTTGGCTTCTTTTGGTGCTTAAAAGTTTAGATCTCAGTTTAAAAGCTTAATCTAGAATATAATCATTGCTTGCTTTAGATAAAATGTTTAGCGTCGTTATTTTGTTTAGCTTATTGTAGTTAGCTTAAGTTAAAAATCTTGTTACTCGGTAGTCGGTACTCCACTGTTCTAGTTCTCATTTGATATCTAAGCCCAGATTAAAATAAATTAATCTTGGGCCACGTTGGGAATTAGGCCGCGTTTTGTTATTGGGCCTGAGTTTGATTTGGTACTCTTGGGCCAAGTGGTTTAGGCGGAAAAAAAATTTACAATTTGTATTTTATTATTTTTACAGTTTGTTGTATTTGAGTTGTTTTGGTACCGGTCAACTCATGAGGCGTGGAGTTTAAGGGTATATTTAGCTAGACCGAATTTAATTATTTGCTTTAGCTAAATTAACCGGGTGGTATTCGTTTCATTTGCGGCTCTTCAGTTCGGGTTCTATTTTCTAATCTCTTTTCAATACTTAGAATAGTTTAATTTTATCGTTCCATTATATATTTGCGTATTTGATTTTTGCCATGCTTAGTGTAGATTTATTTTTGTTGTTAAATGCTATGTTTGTTAAATTGAATTCCGTCCCCCCTTCCCCCTATTCCTCATGCATGCATGCGTCCAAACACCCCTTAATGAACCTCGGAGACCAAGTTGAATTTAAAAAATCAACAAGACAAGTTACAACTCATTTTGTTCCTAGCTCATTTGTGATTGGAGGATCATTTTGGTCCCCTCTCTTCCTTTGTCCTATTACACGACACACACACACAACACACATTTAGTGTGTGAAGTAAACTTTGTATTACTTAAACCATATTACTTCCACTTTCTCATTCATAAAACATACACACACTAGAAATTGAGTTTTTTCTTTTCTTATTTGCTCTCTTTTGTTCAAACCACCCAAGAAACACACGCACACTCATAATTTTCCAATCTTGATTAAAATCCTTTGAAGATATTGTGCTCGTGGTTGATATTTATTGTATTTGGGTTGTTTTGATGCGTTTGAAAAACGTTCCGGTCCGACTCAAAATGGCGCCGTTGCCGGAGAGAGGTGTAGCGATTTTTACGGGATTGTTCGTGTTCGAGACTTGAAGATCCTTTCTTCGGAAAGTTTATTTTCATTCTTATAAAAAATATAAAAATCCAAAAATATTTTTCTTCTTATTTCATTTTTCCTTTTCTTTTATAGATATTAAAAAAAATACCAAAAATATTTTATTTTTATTTTTATTAATATTATCTTTATAAAAAATTTCAAAAATATTCTTCTTTAACTTCAAATCCGTTTAATTCTTTCTTCTTTATCCTCTATTCTGTTTAATAGATGGAACTTGTTTAAATTGCACTTATGGCGATGGAAAGCCAATCACTTGTTGTGGGTGTGAAGGCCCGTTAAAAGGTAGATTTTGTTCGTTTTGCGCTTCGAGAAATGAAAATTCAGTCGCTTATGATTCAAATTCGAATTATTTCAATAATGATCAAAAAAAATTCGACTACACTCCACAACCCCATTACGAGACATACTTGTGCGAGTTATGTGGAAACAATTCTCATTATGGCTATGATTGTCCACCACGATTCTCACTTGTCTATGAGCAGGAATCGTGTTACAATCAAAACTATAATGATAACTATTATTCACATAATTCACTAAGTTTTCTTTGTTGTAATAATTGCGGGGGTCCTCAAAAGACTTTCCAGTGTCAGCCGATGAACCAAAATTTCAATTATTCTAATTCTTTCGGTCTTGACCAAATTCAACCCTCGCAATTTTCTACCGTTCAACTTCTTGAAATCGAGAGGATTGATAAAGAGGAGAGTTGTAAAAAGAAAGACATGAGTATAGAAGAAATAATGAGTGAGAAGCGGTTGATTGATGACGAAATTAATGATATCACGAATGATTTGAGTTATAAAAGATTTTGAGGTGAGCAGATTGATGATGAATATGAAAGAGATTGTGAGATTAAAATTAAACAACTCTTGCAAGATTATAGTGGTTTGGACATTGAGATGCGGAAAAAGGAGCGCGTTCTAATGGAAGAAAAGTATATTGCTTCTTCACAACGTATTAAATCCATTTGTAGTTATGATGAAGACGAGGATGATTCTATTCGTTTGAGAGATATTATTGCTCGATATTCTCCGTTAGTTGCTATCACATCTTCCCCTCCTGACTTACCGACTAGAGAACTCGAGGACTCTCTCATAATGGGGGACGAGCATCTTTTCACTATTCCTGAAAAGGAATCGGACGAATTAATAAAGTCTAGTGTTGAGAACCTTGTCCCAATCCCAAGTGAGTCCGAGGATTTTTCCGATAATAAAAGTGAATGTGATGTGCCCGAGTGTGATGAAACTTCTCCGACTTTTACAACTTTCTCGAATCCTCTCTTTGATTCAAACGACGATTTCACCTCTAGTGATGACGAGTCACTTTCTGATGAGGACGTTCTGATGGAAACTTTCAAAATTTATTCAAACCCTCTTTTTGATGATGAAGAAATCATTTCTCCAAAGATCGATCCGCATTATTTCAATGCCGAGTCTAATCTTATCGAATCTTTGCTTAACCATGATATTATTTTAGATTCTTCACCTAAGTTTGATTATCTTCTCAAGGAGTTCTCCGGTGAACTCACTCATATCGATCTAATTACACCGGGAATTGAGAAAGCCGACTTTGATCTAGAGGAAGAAATCCATCTTGTTGAGAATTTGTTGTATGATAATTCATCTCCACGACCGCTGGAAGAACTTAATTTGGAAATTGCTGATACGATTCTTGAGTCTCTCTCTATCTCCTATCCTCGTTGAGGATAGTGACTCTCATATGGAGGAGGTCGACTTATTTCTTGCTACAAATGACTCGATGCCACAAGGCATTGAGGATGACGATTATGACTCGGAAGGGGATATTCATTTTCTTGAAGAATTGCTTAATAATGATTCCCTTCCCCTTCTCGAAAATGAGCCATCTAACCTTGATCATTTTAATGATCTGTCACCTTCTCGTCCTCCTCCGGAACCACCGGATGTTGAGATTTGCTTTGATTTTAAGCCCGATACAGGTGTTGTTACTAACAAAGTGGTGGGTGACATTTCTGAACACAATGTTCTAATGCCTAATCTTTTACCCACCCAACCCACCCTTTGTCCTGTGTTTGACCTTTTGCTTCCGTTTTTGTCCGAAAACGAGGACAAAGTGTTCAATCCTGGTATTCTCATTTCTCCTCTTTTATCTCATCGGGGCGGAATCATTTCTAATTTTTCTAAAAGCCCGATGATGATTTCTGGAGGGCACATTCCTTACTTGGATGTTCTGTTTCTTAATTTCTATCCTCCTTGACCCGCTCAAGTGTGGGGGGATCGAGTCAGGCTCAAGACTCGGTGAACAAAAATTAGCGCTTCTCGGGAGGTAACTCGTGTCTTTTCTTCTTTCTATTTTCTTGATTAATAAGTGAGTGTGTTATTTTATAGCCTAAGTGTGGGGGCGTGCTTCTTTCTATGGTATGTGGTTTCGTTTTTGCAGGATTCCTTAAGATCATGAAGACCCGTGCTAGTTTTCAATCCTCCAATCATCCGGTTTTCGATCTTCTACTTATTTTGGAATCCTTAATCCTGATCATGTATATTATTGTGTTTCCCCTTTCACACTTGGAATTTTTTGCATTTGCCTTTTTCATTCCTAAGTGTGGGGGTAAAACCTGACATTTTTGAACATTGAGGCCAATGTTCCATTCTAAGTGTGGGGGGGATTTCTATCGAAATGTGATCTTACCTGTGCCTTGTTGTGTCCCTCGCAACCCCGTTTTGGCCAAAAATTTTAAATTTTTAAGTCTTAATATCTAGTTTATTGTTCATATTAAAAAAAATTTGTAGAAAAATGTTGAAAAATATAAATAGTTAGTTGAATAAAAAAAATAGTTGACACGAATGTAGGCTTTCCGTTGGTGAGAACGAAAAGTAAATTTTGACCCGACCGATTTTATATCTTAGCTTTCTCCTTAACTATAAATAGATTGATTTTTGCTAATCTTTTATACAAGGAGCTATAAAACGCAAGTCTAGCTTTAAAAAGTCAAGACTTTGCAAGTTCCCATAATTGATTTTAAATATGCGAATATCGATTTATTAGAGTTGAGATTGTTGCCAGTCTATGTGACTTGTTAAAGTGCCGATCTTAATTCATTAGGCTAAGTATTCACGAGTTTCTTTATTAGAAATTTTAAATTGTGAAGAACAAGAGATGATAGAGTAGAGTATAAGTTTTGATGCTAAACATAGAATAGTTGGATTTCTTTAAGGCTCATAAGTGTTAATTGTGGCTTTTTCTCCCATTAGCTTGTTTCACCTTTATATATAATTGTTTAATAAATAGAGTTGTGCGGTTTTTTGGTTAATAATTAGTTAATAGAAGTTTTCTTTAGTTCCTTTGTGATTAAGATGAGTACACATCAGGAATACTTAATTTGGCATACTATATGTATCACATTAATAAATATTTTGCTTATCCCTTAAAGAGCCTTAGGGTATATGGGGTAAGTAGAATTTAATAAGTGAAATTATAGCCTTATTCATTCCTTAAAGAGCCTTAGGGTATATGGAATGGATATTGTTGCTTAATTTTTGTCTTGTTTGTACCTTAAAGAGCCTTAGGGTATATGGTGCAAATAAGATTGGTCCATTTATGTCTTAAAGAGCCTTAGGGTATATGACATGAATGGTACCTTGCTTAAGTAACCTAATAAAAGCCAAATTTTGGTCGCCTCGATGTGGACTTTAATCTTGATGACATTTGATCTTTTGAAAAGGGCTAGGAGCTAATTATTGCGTTTTTAACCGTTACGCTTTATTTTTTGAATTAATAAGTATCGAAATAAAGTCTTAAAGAGCCTTCGGGTATATGACTTAAATAAAATCTTGAGATACAAAATTAGGAATAAGGGAGGAAAAGTAAGTATACAATTAGCTTTTATGAGTAGTGTTAGCATCATAACTTGTATTTTGCAATGATCTTGTTTTTAAGCTTGGCTTGGAGAGGTGAAAGTCGGGGACGATGAATTTATCCATTTGGACACTTTTTGTGCTTTTTGTTCCGTGATCCTAAAAGTTATCAAAGAATAATGAAAGCATTACATTTTGTCACACATGAATAAATTATAAGTTGGAAATGATGAAGAAAAATAATAAAAAAAATAATAATAAAAAATATGAAAAAAAATAATAAAAAATAAAAAATAAAACAAAAGGGTAAAACAGGGGTGCTTGCGAAATAAATGATTTTTGAACATTTTAATGGACATTTTCTGTTCTTGTTTGATTGTGTAGGATCATAAGTTAAAAGGGGATAAAATTATTTATCTCCAAGTATTGTTTTATTAACATTGCGTGCGGGACCAGCAATGGTTTAGTGTGCGAGAATTTGGTATTTGCCAAAATACACATCATTTATAACCCGGAAAACACTATTAATTGGACTAAAAATGCTAAAATATGCTTTATTATATTGCAAAATGGTTGTTTGGTATTTTTATGTCTTGCAGGTAAAAGGATTTGAAATACGGTGCAAAAAACGGGGAATATCGAGCTCAGGCTCAATTTGGTCAAGTCTAATTATTACTCAAAACCAAGATGAAGTCGTGAAAAGTCCCCGAGCATACCAGTGGAAAGAGCACGAGAAAACGAGACCAAGGGTGCCTTTGGATTTTATTAGGCCTGCCCGTTACCCGCTTAATGGGTCGGGCCAGCCCATATTATTTCCTAGCCCAACAACTTAATTAAAATATGTATGAAGGTAATGGAGTGTGACGTCATATGACGTCATCGCACATCCATTCCAAATTAATCCAATTAATATCACGTGATTTACCACTTAAATGGAATGGACGAATCAAAGGAGGACATGTGGCGGAGTAAAGATTATACATTTCATTTCAATTCAAGATTGCAGCAATTTGATCCAACAGTCTACTATTGATGCGTTCGTTTGAAGCTTTCAAATAGCCACGTGGAGCTTTCTCAGCAGTTGGATCTACTATTTTTTTCTCCCACAATCCGTGTGACATGAAAAGGAGCCCAATGATTGGTTAATCGTTACTCGATGATGGGACCAATTTTACACTTTTACTCCTTCTTAGCCCTATATATTAATTGGCCTCCCTAACACTTTGGGGCTAGTTTTTTTTCTTAGTTTAGATTTCTAATTTTTGTAACTGCTTATTTTTAGTTTCCAGCTTATTGTACCTTTCTTATTTAGCAAGTTTAATGAAATGATGTATTAAAGATGTTTCAAAGTTGGTTATAGATCTCAGTTGCTTATTTGGATTTATGTAAGTTTTAAATGCTAGATCTAACCTTTGTGACATAAAATGCTTATTCGATTTGTCATTCGTGATGATTTATGTGTTGATTGCTTATTCACGATCCTTATCGCTTTTTGAACGAGGCTATTTGATGGGTTTGAGCTTATCTAGTTAGGTAGCTTGCTTGTTTAGTTGTTGATCTCGTATTCATAATTAAGGTTTTTGTGTTAAAAGAGCTTAACTAGTCGTTCGTTTATAAGTTGCTAAACTCGTTATGCTCTTGCTCAATCTGGTTTGCTTATTAAGTTTTTAAAAGGATTTCATCTAGATTTATTAAGTGATTAGTGTCGCGCTTAATTTGGGACTCATTTTGTTTCGCTTGGTTTGTAGACTAGATCTCGTTTAAATAAGTTTTGACTTAATCGTTTTCAGTGTGTTTCATTATTGCTGTTGAGAGAGCTTAATTGATTCGTGATTCTGTTTCTTAAGTCTCGTTAAATGTTGTTATCTTTTTCTAGTTCATGAATAAAAAGTCAAGTTCGTTTGAGTTGTAAAAAAATGTGGCTAGCGTTTGGTATATAGAATTGATAGAGGATGCGTTTAGTTTGTAGAAATTCCATGTTGGGCCAAGTTATGAATAGGATTTGCAAATTGAACTTGTTATCACTGATAACAATTTATATTTCTTTGTTTTGACTTTTGGTACCGGTCAACTCACGAGGCGTGGAGCTAAAGGGTTTATTTAGCTAGACCGAATTTGATTATTTGTTTTAGCTAAATAAATCAGGTGGTTTACGTTTAATTGCGGGTCTCCAATTCGGTTCCATTTTCTAATCCTTTTTCAATACTTAGAGTAGATTTATTTTATCATTTTATAATATGTTTGCTTATTTGATTTTTTTTGCCATGCTTAGTGTAGACTTATTTTTTATCTCTTGATGTTATAACGTTTGCCATGTTTAGTTAGTTGATTTATTTGCTCATTTAGTGTTTAGAAATTAGTGCAGATTTAAAATATGATTAGAGATTATTAATTTACGACATCTATTTAGATTAAAGTTTTTAAAAAATTAAAAAAATAAATAAATAATAATAATAAAAAAAATTAAATAATATATATATATAATTCTTTTAATGTAGGATTTATTGTTTAGAAGTTTGCATGTTTAAAATTGAATTTATTACGCTTGTTTATTTGTCTCGTTTTAAATACTCGTTTTTGTTTAATGCTTTACATGTTTAATTGTTTTTATTGCTTTGCTCGTTTTTATGCTAGTTCAATTTTTAGGATAAATTAGTTTAAAACCAAAACCAAAATCTTTTATGACAATCAAGCTCGATTTACGACTTGAACGTAGATTTCCATTCACCTCTCACCGAGGAAAACGATACCCGTGTTGATTACTTTTTATTCTTTCCTAAGAATAATTTGTATGATACTTAGCTTACGTATACATATATGTTTTATAAATATATATATTATACATTTGAGGGTTTATTTGATAGACGTGTAAAAACGACAAACATCACATATAAATTACCATAGGCTTGGAAACGGATCAAACCTCCACCGCTAGGCGCAAGCATTATTCATTACTATCCAAGAGGTCTTTTAAATTGTTGTAGGGTGTAGGTGTAAGATAACATTAACGGAAACGGAAATGGATGAGATACATTTGGGTGGTGACTTTGGGTGAATTTAGAGTGGATGGGTTAGCTAATACACGTTGGTTTGGTTGCTGAGCCAAAGGCTCAGACAAAATATACAAACTCTACAAAACTCTACACCAATATCTTTTTTACTCTTTTCTTGACTCTAATATAAACATAAACATAAGCAAATGGCAGCCCATACATTTTTTTCACTCTCTTTTTTTATATACATTTTTTTCGTACACTTTTGCTCTGTCATTGCTTAAACATATAATACA
>BQNB010094283.1:13931-26157 GCA_026074375.1 Tanacetum coccineum | reverse complement strand
AGGGTTTCTAGCCACCAAAAGGTTTTCTTTCAATCATCAATAAAAGTCTTTATTTTCCTGCATCTTGATTCTACACATCATTGTTAAGGTTTGTATGAATGATCATGGAACCTACACCAAATAAGCACGAACTTCCCCTGAAGTTAATATACGAATGAAAACTACCCCTTAAGCTACTAAGGATCTATAAGTTGCAAATCATCAAATCTTCTTCCCCTTTTTGTCAATATCAAATAGGAGACTAAAATATGCATTTGATCTTCACAACCACAAACCATTATTACACTTCTAATCCAAGTATTCCAATGACCCAAATTACCCTCCATTACGCACCTTAAGAAAACTAAACTTGAGCAGTAAAAACTTACACTAGCAGTAGTAACAAAGGCTAGTAGTAGTAAAAACCTTCACCTTGATGTAGCATATAAATGGTTAAACATTTTAACAATAAGTTTCCTCTGAAACCCATATGTTAACCATCTCTTGAATCTTTAAATTCTATAGGCTCTATGTAATGATTACTAATGAAGAAAACTAAGTATAACGAACTTGATGCTGAAGTAGAGCAACCCAAACTTATGTCTTATATCTTGTACTATCCACGTGACGTTTAACGTATACCCAAACAATGTATAAGGAGACCGTAATCTCTTGAAAATTATCCTCATCTTCTATGAGATACATAACTAAAGTGATAGCAAATGTGAGCATTGAGCACCATAAGAAAAATCACACACCTTTGCTAGATTTGTCAATTCTTCGTCACATCGTTTCTAAGCACGAACAAGTTACCTCCTGCTAAAAGGTATGATAAAGCACAAACCCAAATAATTCCACTTCACCGTCAAATAAGTGATAAACAATAATCTTCGTAACCAATTGAACAAATAAAATGAGCCATTAAATCTTTTAAGCTCAAATAAAATCATAACCAAAAGCTTTCTTCCTTTGTGTGTTATCGATAACCAAAATTCCCTTTGTCACCTGATATCGAACCAAACTAACAGTATTAACTGCTTTTCTCGGACGACATTGGCAGTATTAAAAATTTCTCTGACGAAGCAAGCAGTACAAATACCTTCGAGCAGTATGAACAAACTTCAAACATAACAACGGTATCAAGTCTTGCTCGAATAGTATTAAATTGAATATTGCCCAACAGTAGAAACATAATACAGTCCATCATATAACTTGTACACGTCCCATTTTCGTTCTTTACATGGCCCATTTACGTTTCAATACATATTTGATCTGGCCCATCTTCGTTTCATATATAATCAAGCTGGTCCAATAATTTTGGTGTAAGGCCTAAAGATAATTCATACACGGCCCAACTGATAAACAACATTCATCCATTTAGCTCATATCCAAGAGACAGAGTTGATTCGTTAGGCGTGCTACAAAAAAAAAGAAACGCCACATGTGGGAATCGTACATCAGACCTTGAGAAACAATTACATAACAACGCCCTCATAACCAACTGCGCTATGAAGCCAGTTGTGTTAAACTTCTCATTATGTAATATTAATTCATTCCTCCATTGCATAGCAACACATGATCTGTCACAAAATCGTTACTAAACCGTCACTAATATGTGTTCTCCTTCCTCCCAAGGTTATTCATGACACTTTTTCTGTTGCAAATCTGTTGCTAATCTGTCACAGTACTAATTGCTCCTTCCTCCCATGTCATTTTGTGACACTATAACTATCACTAAATTGTTGTTATTGTGTCACTAACACTTTGTACACATAGCAGTACTAAAGTTATTCAAGCAGTACAAACATAAACATGTAGCAGCACTAAGTCTCGTTATGCCAGCATAAAATCAACGTGTAGCAATAAAACTTGAGACAAGCAGTACTTAACCTCCCAAATTAATCATGAGCTTTACTAAGTCATAATCACTCAGTCGACCCATGTCATTATGTTGTAAACCTTGGCACAAAATTCCAATACGAAGGTTCTGTTAACAAGAACCATTGATTCATTCCAGTGGCATCACGTATCAAAACCTGCTTGTTTTTTAGCATTAAGGCGCCTTCATGTGCTCTTCGGAATCATGCTAGCATCGAATTAGGGTTTGTGAGAAAAACCCTATTAACACCATATGCACCTTTTATCGAAAACCAGTAAATCAACTCAAAATCCTTATTTTCTTCGAACAGAACCTTGTAAATCCTAGATATCACGAGCAACCCGCTCTGATACCAATTGTGGAAACCAACAACACGTGATAGGTTCTTTGATCATTTAAGCTCGAGGTTGTTTAGACCTCATCTAGGATAATATAGTAACAATGACATAAATTGCACAGCGGAAATAATAAACACAAATCAAAGTTACTTCAAGGTTTTTCTTTATTAATCAACACAGCCCTAAATACTATTTGATCGGAATAGATCGGTTACTCTAACTAGTAACAGGGATTTACAATCCTTGAGGCTAAACTATAGACGCCTACACTAATTATACAAACGTGTACACACATACTTTTGTATCTAGTCGACTCTCATACGATGAACACATACTTTTCTGAATGATTAAAACAATATGTCTGGACCTCCTTTTATAGCATAAGGAGTCAAGGCTTACATGGAAACTAATAAAAGATATTAATGAGAGAATCAATTAATTATTCATCTTTATCTTTTCATCTTTATCTCTTTTTGACCAAATCTTTATTTTCTTCTACATCTTGTAGAATCCCACAATGACAACTTTGGTCCTTTTGTTTCCATCTTGTTTCATTCGTGTTTTGTCTTATCAACTCAAATATAATTCCCAACAGGATATAACTGGTTAGACTTTCAAAATTGGCATAAATGGTCCTTGTGCTTTATTACTTCTATTTTATTTTAGACTTATTCCTAAGACTAAATAAGTTATAGAAATGACATAATAAGCCCCTAAATATACAAACTTAGATTTTAAGTTTTATATTTTGCCATTTAGTCCCTAAAAGTTAAAACCTATAACATCTTAAGACCTTTTGAGTTAAAATGATATTAACTCTCCTTTAATTTCATGATCTGTTATAGTTAAAACCTTTTTCCATTTATTTCGAGATGACTTTTTGAAAGATCATTTTTGAAAGAATATGACTATTTCTCCCCCTCAAATAATGTCCAGTTTTCTATTGAAAGAGCTATAGACATTGTTTAAGCGATAGAAAATTCTCTTAAAATATTTTCTGATGAGAAACTGATATGTTTAATTATTTTTCAAAAACAACACCAATAAAAACCAGATTTCTCTCGTTTTACATAAATAAATACACTGACACGTACATCTATTTGATAAGGAAGCACGAGTTGTGTTGCAAAGTAAACACAAGCCTTTGCATGATCATAAAGTAGATCATGCTGAGAAAAGTGAATTTCTCGTTGTGAGGTCAAGTTTTCTTTTTGGCGAAATACTTGCCTTTAAGTTGAAGACCGGGTTGCTATGCGAAATAATATCAAGCCATATGACATGTTTTGAAATTAATTTGAACTTCTGCCCGAACTTCATTTACAGCCTCGTATCATTATTGAATGACATTTCTAAGGTTGTAAATGTTATCTATTTTCAGAAGACATGTCATGAACACCATATTTTTATATTTTCTGATTTTTTTTAATTTTGTATTTTCTTTTTGTGGTTTTATTTTTTTGTATTTTCTTATTGAAAAGTTTATATAAAATGAAAAATCTTTTTGGGTTTTTCTGATTTTCTTATATACATATGATACAGATGATATGTGAAGAGTTTACCACCATTACTCTTCCTCTTCGTCTGCCAGCTTTTTCAAAGTATCAGGAGACATCTCATACCAAGCTTGTTGATGAGAAATTCAAGTCGTTCTCGTGCTAAAGGCTTAGTGAAAATGTCTGCCAACTGATACCCTGTTCTGACAAAATACAGCCCAACCACCTCGTTCTCCACTTGCTCCTTGATAAAGTGATGTCTGATGTCAATATGCTTGGATCGGAAGTGTTGGATGTTGTCGCAACATAAAGCAATGGAACTTTTATTATCGCAATACAGAGGTATCTTGTTGAACCCAAGGCCATAGTTAGATAATTGTGATCTCATCCAAAGTATTTAAGCACAACATCCTGACAAGGTAATGTATTCAGCTTTTGTACTGGATATGATGGTGCTCTTCTATTTCTTTGGTGACAAACTCACCAATCTATCACCTAATAGCTGCATACTTCCAGACATACCTTTTCTGGTATCTTGGCAACCCGCATGGTTAGCATCTGCAAAAGCTGTTAGAGCAATGCAAGAATCCTTCGAATACCACAAACCTATATTTATGGTTCCTCTTAGGTATCGAAAGATTCGCTTAACTGCATGTAAGTGCTTTTCAAGAGGATTTGCTTGATATCGGGCACAGATGCACACATGAAATACAAGGTCTGGTCTACTGGATGTGAGATACATAAGGGTGCCAATCATACCACGATAACATGTAGGATCAACGACTTTCCCTTGTGGGTCTTCATCTAGTTTGGATTTCTCCACCATTGGATTTCTATACCATACTTTTTAAGTAATTCAAGAGCATATTTAGATTGGTTTAAAAAGATGCCTATATGACTCTGAGAAATCTGAAGTCCTATGAAAAATGATAGTTTGCCCATCATCGACATCTCGAATTTTGAACACACGATTTTAGAAAATGATTCACAAAGATCAGGTTTAGTGGAAGAAAAAATAATATCATTGACATAAATTTATACCAGTAATATATCTTTGCCTTCTCTCCTGATGATATCCCCTCGCTACCAAATGAGCCTTATTTTTCAACACACCTCCTAGTTCATCTAATTTCACCTTGTATATCTATTTCAAGGTAATAATCATAACACGATCCGGATGAGGTACCAGCTCCCAAACTTTAAGACATTCAAACTCATTGAGTTCTTCTTGCATGGCTTCAATCCAATAGGATTCTACCAATGCTTCTTTATAACTCTTGGGTTCAACGGAAGAAAGGAAAGCATCAAAAAAATAGAATAAGGCTTCATCTTATAGTTGATGTCGAGTGGAGACCGGTTTAGAAGGATAGCCAATTACATTATCAAGTGGATTATCTTTGGTCCATTTGTTGATGTGTTCGGGTGGTTGGTTGACTGAGTGCACATTGTTTGGAATAACAACCCGAGAAGAGGATTCTTTAAAACTTGGTTTTGGAATTAGAAAATCAACATAAGGATTATTATCCATGTGTGCAACTTCAATATCATGGTCAGCTTCTTCAACACCAAGAGGAATGACTGGAGTTGGTGTTTCGTGATTTGTTTGTGAGGTACTTGTTGATGGTACATCTTGATCAATTGTAGTTAAGGAAGGTGTACTGCTTGAAATAGCAAGTTTGGAGCAATGACTGTAGGAACTTAAGGATCAACACATGGTGGAGGATTAAGGTACTCATCAAACATCGGCTGAAACAATATTTCCTAGTCGTTCTTTGTTGGTGGGACATACGGAGTTGAAGAAGGAATGTTTTGCACGAGTCCTGAACTAATTGTTCCAGGAGTCAAAAGTTTAGGCCCGGGTCCTGAACTGAATTGTTCAGAAGCCATTGCTGTCAACTCATCAAAATCAACATGAATAGTTTCAATGATTAAACGGGTCCTTTTGTTGTAGATTCAAAATGCTTTCTTTGCAGGAGCGTAACCAACAAAGATTCCTATATCAGCTTTAGGTTTTAACTTACCAAGATCTTCACCGTCATTAGTGGGATAGCAAAGAGCACCAAAGACATGAAGATAAGATAAGTCAGGTTTTCTATCATGGAGAAGTTCATACGGTGTTTTGTTGTGACATTTTCAGATTAACGATCAGTTTTGAGTTGAGCAAGCTGTCGCTACTGCTTCTGCCCAGAGAAAGAATGAAGCCTTTGAAAAGATCAACATGGTGCGAGAAGCTTCCACTAAAGTACGGTTCCATCTTTTGACAATGCCATTCTATTGTGGAATGTGAGCAATGTATGTTTGATGTGAGATTCCAAATTCTTCATAATAAGCTCTCAGTGTCTGATTGACAAATTCTGTGCCATTATCAGTCCTGATGTTGTGAACGGTTGCATTCAGATAAACTTGAATCATTTTGAGAATTTAATCACAAACTCTAGAACTTCATCCTTTGATCGTAGAAATTTCACACATGTAAACCGAGAATAATCATTAACGATAACCAGTATATATTTTCTCCCATTGATACTTTGAATCCTTATTGGTCCGCAAAGATCCATATGCAGCCAATAGAGTTTTTCTTGAATGCAGTCTTCAGCTTTGGGTTTGTGGAAGTGTTTCTTGGTTTTACCAAGAACACAGGCAGAGTACAAGTGATCCTTTTGATACTTATTTTTGGAAGTCCTCTGACGAGACCATGTTTGGCAAGAGAAGTGATATAATCAAAGTTTAAATGAGATAATCTTCGATGCTACAACCAAGACTTGGTCTTTGAGGCATTATAAAAAAGACATATAGGAGAGGATAGCAACAAATTTTCCATAGATAAAGTGTATAAGTTTGAACCTCTTGATCCCTTGAGTAGATCAACACCTTTTAAGTCACGAATTAAGTAGGTGTGTTTGCGAAAAGCTACTTCGAGATTGGAATCACAAAATTGTCCCACGGAGAATAAGTTATATCCTAACTCTTCCACATAGTAAACCCGAGATATTATAACATTTCCTATTTGATAGTCTCCATAACCCATTATCTTAGCAATATGATCATTCCCAAATCTGATGGTGCCCAAAAATTTACTAATGAAGTTGATGAGTTGAGAGCGATTTCTGGTCATATGTTTGGAGCATCCGGAGTCCAAATACTACAAAACAATTTGGACAACCTGCAATCGTTAAGAGAAGAAGATGCAACATCGGAAACAATGGATCCTTCAGTTTGAGTAGGGTCCGAGGAGTTAGAGATTCTAGATTCTGTGATCTTAGATTTACTACTTGATCCTACTAATTTTGGTGCTTTGGGTCTCCTATTATAAACTATGATTCCTTGAGTTGGTGTAAGAACTGATTTGTTAGTGGTTTCCTTAGTAGGCACTACTTTAGTAGAGGTGAACCTAGTTAAAGGGCACTTATTTCCGACTATAATGAAGGTCCTACCTGTAGGTTTCTAACTATATCTAATTTCATTGAACACCTTACTCGTAAATTTCCATACTTTCCTCATTTTATTTCTTTTAGATTTATCGCCGATCTTAAAATAGAGTAATAACTGGTCAAAACCCATGGTCAAAGTTTGTATTTTATTTAAAATAGTCAAAGTGCCAACAAAATCTCGTAAGGGCATTTTGGTCATTTTCCATCGAGTTCTGGGTCTCGACTAAAACTAAAAAGTTGTCCGGAATATAGTTTAAATAAAATCTCTTTTTACTCCGAGTCGTGAAAATGTGATTTAGTGGGTCGTTTAGAGCGGGCAAACTTAGTTATAAATATGTATATGTAAAAGTCAAACGTAAAAGTCAAACGTAAGAGTAACTTGACGAATATATGTCAAAAGAGTTTAAGTAATAGCAAAATAATATCGGAAAGATATTTGGAGAGCAACATGTATTTTACGACCATTGGTCGGGTCTAAAAATGTAAAGTCAAATAAAGTCAAACATTGATTTTTGGAAGTCAACGAGTTAATACTAAACTTGTCGGTTGTTTATAAAAAAATAATAAACGCTATTATTATTACGAGTATAACAATTTAGAAGTGACGACTTTATAAATGGGATAACGAGACTTACTAAAAATGGTAACTTTCCAAAAATGATAACTTACTAAAAATAGAAAGTTTCCTAAAATAGAAAGTTTTCGACTAAACTATAAAGGAGCTATCGTAACCTAATATTGTGAGGTTTTTAGGATCTAAGGCGCAAGTGGATTTCTCATCACATCTATGTATTAATATATATATATATATATATATATATATATATATATATATATATATATATATATATATATATATACTATATATGATTTTGTTGATACGATGAACGCATCGTTGATTATACTTTTCGATATAGTAATCGAACGACTCTAATTATAGGTCGTGATCGCGTTTGTGGATTTTCGTGCTAGACTTTATTATTTGATCTTCGGCTTCGACCAAGGTAAGTTCATAGCCTCGCTTTTAAAGTTTTCAATGTTTTTAACTCCGCGAGGGGGATATATTGTTTGTTTCGTGAAATTGAACGCAAACTGTTTTAATACTAAAATATGATTCCGCTTGCTACTGAGTATATGCGTTTTTCTGTGTGACTGTTAGTTACCATGTGTTGGTAAGCGCTAATGCAATAAATAGATCTATTGAGTTTGACAACCCTGTCCGAGGTTTGAATCCGTTGGGACCACCCTGTCAAACGGACTTTTTGTAGTTAGTATTAGGAGAAGTGGCATACTTCTCCGACCTAATTTCTTCCTATGGGATGAATGTGTTAAGTTTCGGTACACAGGCTCTTTAGTTGGAAATCACTATTTTTATAACATGACTTACGAGCCAACGTTATACGTTTTGTGAAACCCAAAATATGCGTTCTATGTGTTAATTGTAAACTCTATGAATTCACTCAACGTTTTGTTGACTTTTTAAGCATGTATCTCAGGTTAATTGTTGTTGATGACTGGATGGGACGGAACGCGGATATCAAGGATGGTGTCTCGATGAAGTAGTGTCATAAACTAAACAAGTGTTTTAGAAATCAAGTCGTGCTGTGACTTTTAGAAATAATTTATATAATGGTATTGGGACCTATGTAACTCTGATATTTCTAATAAATGAAATTGTGTTTTATAAACGTATCTTTGAACGTTTACTGGGACTCGTGTGCATATATTATGAAGTAGCACCCTAATCGTTGTATTCCGCTGCGTATCGCATTTTGGGGGTGTTACATACTTTCTCAAGTAATTGCTAGTGATGCAATTGTCTCTAAAACTTCTTGTGATTTTGGATAATTCCCTTTTGGATGATATCGAAGTTCGACCAAGTTTGTCAATTCCATTGGTTACCCCACTATTCGACTCTGAGTTTGAACACTCACCTTATACTCTTGAAATGCTTAGGTCATTCTGTAATCCGTTCAATGAAGACATGCTGACAAATTCAATTACTATTTTAACATGTCACCTCATAACCCGTCATTCTTTTGGAAAACGATTATTCATTTATTCCCACGTAATGTGTCGTCGGGGAACGTCCACGTTTGGAACTTTTAAGTAAAATTTATGTGTTCATGTTTTGATTCTCTTGTATTGATCCTTACCAAGTGAGTGTTAAATCTTCGATTCTGGAAATTCATGAGTTTTTGTGTTTAAAAGTGTGTTAAATAATTAAGCATGCCTTTGTATAGGGGTTTAGAGGAATTAAAATGGTGTTTGGTTGGATTTTGAAATGGGTTTTTAGGGCAGTTTGTAACTAGTAGGTTGTGGGGTAAATTACGAATTATTTTTTGGTCATGAGGCACCTAGTAAAGTTAATAGGAATGTAGGTATATTTCTTAAGTGTATGTGGTTCTTTGGATAGGGCCGTATCTCCTCCGGATGAGCAAGATATCGCCGTTTTACTAAAACTAGTCAAATCTGGTACACCGTTGGGGAAAACAAGAATAACTCCATATTTTTGTATTAAATTTTTAAAAGGGAATTATGGTACCTGTAGAGGACTTCTAAGGCTATCACCACCCACTGACCTCACATCAATAGCATCAATAGATTTCAAATTGCGCTCATTTCTGTAAAGCATAAAGATCAATCACAAATTCCTAGGGACTGCTTTTGGAACAGCAGCTTGTTGGGTATGTCTCAAATATTTTTGGTCTATGAAGACCTGTGAAATTTGACTAAGAGGTAGAGAAACATCTTAGGTACATATGGGAATTCGGATGGAGTCATATCAACGCCCGACGAATGAGTTATCGCCAAAACGGCAAAACTAGTCAAAAATTGAGACCAGAATTTGAATGAGTAATAAGTCCAAAAATTTATATAGAAATACCTAAATATGTAAAACTGTAGGTTCTAGATATTTAACAAACTTAGATATGAGCGATCGTTTCGGTCTTTGCGAACACATAGTTTAGGAGATACATTAAGAATAGTGAAGAGGTAAAATCTAGAAAATAATTTGCATTTGAATTGAAAGGTAAAATGGTAATTTCACCTAGGATCTGAAACTTTCTGGGCAGTAGGCCCTACATTTATGGAAAATAGACTCGGAATGATTTCCGTAGGCGAAAACCTCATATTTTTCTCATCCCCGGATTAGGAATTAGGAAGGTTTTAAGATTAAAGTTTATTTAAAGATTTGAGTGATCAAGTAGCCAAGGGTTTATTATTTTGGGGTTTTGTAGGGATTCGACTAAAAAAGGGAATCAAGAAGGATCCGTGTTTTGATTTTATTCTTGCTCATACTCGTTTGTGTGAGCATCTTAAAAACCCTTCTCTATATTATTTTCATGCGTATATTTTTATACTTAACTTGCTTGTTGTGGAATCCACATGTTTGTGAGCTAGGATGGTGTTGGATGAATAATTGATTGATTGAAAGTGGTTAGATGATGGAGATAGGTTACTATAGGTGCGTTGTGAAGTTGTTGTGATGAGAAAATGATGTTTGGATGAGTTTCGAAACGGGTTGTTTAATGCAGAAAATTTAAAAGCTATTTTTAGGTGTCATAAAAATGTTTAAACTAAATTTTGACTTGAGAATATGTTAGAGCTTGTTTTTATGTTCGATTCGATATAAGGCACATCCCGTAACTCTCAAAAACGAAGTTTTTATGGCCGAATGATGTTTAGAAAATTTTATATGAAAAACTCAGAACTTTGGTTATATATTAAATCTGCGCGGAATCGTAAAAGGGTAATTTGGTCATTTTTTGGTCCGTTTCGACCTTCGGCCGAAACACGAAAGTTGTCCGGAATGTCGTTGTCTATGCATGGCATGGAAACTGGGTCTGAAAGTGCATAAAAGTGAGGATTTTGGTCTAAATATAGATCTGCGTTTTTGTAAAGATATTTCAGCAACTATTTTCGAAAAAATGAGCTGATGCAGTTTTTAACTTGGGATTCGGACCCTTTCTGTTCCGAACCGGTCTTCCGTTAAAACATAAAAAGTTATTTATTTTGACGATCATGTGACTATATGCCTTTACAATAGCCACAACATATTATAAATGTATGACTAAATTATGTTTATGGCCACATTTAAGGTGATTATATGTGACTAATATATTCATAACAGTCACATCGTGAAGTATTCATGTGGCTATTATTTAGAGCAAAATGTGAAATCGGTTATCATTAAATTTCATATTAGTCACATTGAGTGTTTGTGTGTCTAAATTCATAATGTCATATATGGTCACATGAAGTGTTTGTTTATGTGTCTAAATCATGGACTCAAGTTTTGTCACACATTATTTAAGTGTAGCAAAAAACCAGTACATATGGTCACGTTATTAAGCCTAAACTACTTTGATTTAGGGTTTATGATTTTTTGGACCGTGGGGGGAAATTGGGATTTTTAACCAGGTTATGGGATTCAAAAGGTTTTTGATGTTTAATGGTTTTTGGTGTTTAAAGAGTGTTTATAGGCTGATAAGGGGTGTTTGGTTTAACTCAGAATAAAAACAAGAAAATAAGAAAGGATGTTACACCCCAGCGAGAATCGAACCCGCGACCTCCCTTACGAAAGTCAAGCAGGTTACCATCTTGCCAGAGTAACTTATTCGTTAATGTTATTCATTTCCTTTTTAATATAGAAGTTTAAGCTTCATTGTTTTTTGCTAGTAGCTTAAAGAGTACTTATAGAAACTGCTTAATAAACCATGGCTTTTTCTCCCTCTGCTTATTTTCAACTTGTTTCACTTTTAAAATTTCAAATTTAGCAAAACTAAATAAGTTAAAGCTTATTTGGTTTAAAGCTTTTTCAGTGCACCTTATTTTTAAGCTAAAGTTTTTTTAATAAAAGTTTTCATTATTAAATATAGTTTTAGTTTATAAAAAGTTTACAATTTTAATTAATAAAAATAGTAGTTTTTAGATTAGCTTATTATTAAGCTAGCTTATTGCGTATTATCTAATGCTTAATATTTGCTCAGTTTTGTGTTTGTCTCACTTCACTTTCTCTAAGGTACGGGTGAGCTTCGGTCTAAAATTGGACCGGACCGGCCAAGACCGGACCGGACCGAGACCGAATTGGTCTAAAACGCC
>BQNB010094283.1:0-10752 GCA_026074375.1 Tanacetum coccineum | reverse complement strand
TTACTTTCTCTCGTAACACCATCAAGTAAAAGCATAACTATCTTAATCAACTATATGGACACATATGAGATTCTACCATGGACATCAAACATTGAAAAAATCAAATTTCCAGCTCTTAAAAAACTGGAGCAAATTACATACAATGGACGGGATATGTTAAAAGACATCTCAAATCAATGGTTGCTTTAACAACGATACAAGAAGGCAACAAATGCACATAGGAAACCAAAGCAAAAGCTGATGTTTTTCTCGATCAACACATTGATGAAATGCTAGAATTCGAGTATTCAAATTGTGATGATCCAAGCACTTTATGGAAAGATTTAGAAATCAGATTTAATAATCAAAGGGAAGTTTTACTCCCTTCTGCTAGAGATGAATGGAACAATTTAAGGTTCCAAGACTTTAAAAAGGTTAATGAGTACACCTCTGCCTTATTCAGAATTTGTTGAACACTAAGATTTTGTGGGCAAACTGTTACTAAAGGAGATATGTTAGAGAAAACTTTTTCCACATTCCATGCTTCAAGCATAAACTTGCAGTAACCATACCAATTGTAAAGTTTTAAAAGATACTCTGATCTAAATGTAAATCTTCTTGTAGCAGAGAAAAATAATGAATTGTTAATGAAAAATCATCAAAGTCGTCCTACAGGATCGTTAGCACTTCCAGAAGCAAATGCTGTTAACAATAATAATAACAAAAACTCTGGAAGCAAAAAAGGAAGAGGTAACTCTCGTGGGCGTGGTCGTAGCCATTATGGTCACAACCGTTTTCCCAACCGAAACTATACTTACCACTGAGGTGGTTATAATGTTCGTGGTCGTGGTTAAAGAAATAACACTTACCATGCTCCACAAGTTAATAATCTCAATCAGCAAAATAATGAAGTTGGTACTTCCCAAAACCCTAAAGGATCCTGTTTCAGGTGTGGAAGTGTAAATCACTGGTCAAAAGCTTGTCGCACACCTTCACATCTATGTGAGCTTTACCAAGCATCTCGTAAAGGAAAAGAGAAAGAAGTAAACCATGTGGGTCAGTTTGATAACACAAGCATCTCGTAAAGGAAAAGAGAAAGAAAAATTGTTGGATCTTAATAACTACGTATAATAACTATGTAAAATAACTATGCATTTCCTTTTCATAACTTTGTTTAACTATGTATAATTAATTTTCCTTTTATGTAAAATAAATAAAATAACATCTATTATGTGAACTCATTATTCTTTTCTTTATGTTCATATCAGAAGTTTAAAATGAGTCTCGGTGGAGCACAATATCAAGCAAATGATGGAGATCCATGCATAACGGATAGTGGTGCTACACACACTATCCTTAAATCTAAGAATTTTTTTTGAATTAAAACTAACAAAGGGAACCATTGATACAATTTCAGGTCCTATAAACTTGATAGACGGAGTAGGAAAAGCTAATGTAGTGTTACCAAATGGTACACAACTCTTGATAGAGAATGCTTTATTTTCCCTAAAATCCAAAAGAAACTTATTAAGTTTCAGAAACATATATCATAATAGATATGATACTTAGTCAAGGACAATTAGAAACAAGAAGTATTTACACATCATAAATGAGAATCAAGTATTTGAAAAACTGCCAATGCTCCATTTTGGTTTGCATTATACACATATTAATGTGCCTCAAGCACATATGGTTGTTAAAGAAAAATATTGTGACCCTGGTATATTCAGCTTATGGCATGACAAGTTAAGTCACCCAGGATCAACAATGATGAAAAGAATAGTCGAAAACACTCATGGACATCCACTAAAAGATCAAAAATTATCTAAAATGGATAAAGTGCCTCTATTGTCATTATGCTCTCTTGAAAACTTATTGTAGGCCTTCACCCACCATTAAAATTAAAAATGAATCACCTATATTTCTTGAAAGAATTCAAGGTGATATGTGTGGCCCAATTCATCCACATGTGGACCATGTTGTAACTTCATGGTTTAATGGTCCCATGTCTTCATTATTTCAATCGCAATGTGGCCTTTGCAAAAATTTCTTATCAATATTAAAATTAGGGCACATTTTTTTATTATACAGTTTAAAAGAGTGAGGACTTGATTAATGCGAGGAGAAGTCATATCACATGTTTTAATGATTATTTGCATGTCTGTTGGAATTGTTGTTGAACATTCCAGTTGCTCATGTTCACACACAAAATGGTTTAGCAGAATCATTAATCAAACGCCTCCAACTAATAGCTAGACCATTGATAATGAGAACTAAACTCCCTGTATCTATGTGGGGACATGCAATTTTACATGCTGCATCATTGATTCGCATAAGACCAAGTGCAGATCATAAATACTCTCCTATACAATACTTGCTCGGGCAAGAACCTAACATTTCCCATCTAGAATTTGTGGTTGTGCCAGTGTATGTACCACACTACAAGGGAGAAAACAAGTCTATGCACCTTAAAAATGCTAACACTTAAAAATATGCTGATTTTAAATAATTTAGTGGTATAAGGCAAACATTTTTAGTGAGAAAGTGTTGATGCTTATAATAATGCAACACTTTTTCAAAGTGTTTGCAAATGTCATTAAGATAAAGCAAAAAGTTTAATTAAGTTATGCAACACTTTTTCAAAGGTTGCAAATGTTAATTAGATAAGGCAACATGTTTAATAAGCAATGCAACACTTTATTAAAAGTTTTGAAATAGTTCTTATATAAATGCATTTACTTAAGGTTAAACTAAACCAATAGTTTAAATTGCTTACGACAGTACTTTTATCTAGTAAATGCACACGTATGACAACATAGAAAATTCAGGTTTGGGTCAACCCGAATATAAGTAAAATGTAAAAAAAAAAGTATTTTTAATATGCTCTTCTTTAATAGAAAATTTGAGTTTTATTTAAAATCTGGTCAATCGGCGGGACCGAATCCAAGTAAGTTATACCAAATATTTCATACCAATTACCCGACCCTTTTAGTAATCGGGTTACATTGATGTTGCCCAATAACCCGAATAAATTTTTTGGAATCGAGTAACCGTCTCGAATTGGCTAAAGCCGTCAGGCCATGGGTCAAGTCGAGTTTTTTATCACCCCTACATGTAAACCATTGATTATCAAAAAAATCAAAATTTAAATATTTTGTAATTAAAAAAAATACCATTTCAATTGATTAAAGTATTTAGTAATGTCTCCAATTTAGTTGTCTCAAATTTCTAGTAATTTTTGTAAAACCATAGCGGCACTTTCCAAAATTATGGAAAATAAACTTAATTCTTTGGGCGGGTTATTTCCTCCCCCAAATTTCATTTAGCTTGCTAAAGCTTTTTCTCTTTTTACTTTCAACCCTAAACCTCATAGCATTATCTGTCGCTTAACTAGCCCTTAGCAGTCACAAGCCCACCTACGATCACACAACCAGCAATAACAGGACTTAATTGAATTAGGTAATTGATGTGGTTAAGTTTGATTGACCTTTTACTATAGTTGTTGTTTTTGTTTAATTAACCTTTCTAATATCTCATTATTGTTGTTGTTAAGTTTGATTCTGGAATAAGTTGGGTATGTTTATATGTTTTTTGTATTGTTAGGTAGTGAAGTATTGATGTTGGAATGAAATTATGAAATTATTGTTGTTTTAGCTCTATGTGAAAATTAATATTTTTTAATTTTTATGACACTAAACAAATCTTTATTTTAATTGTAAGGACAATATTATTCAGTTGTTAAATGGGGTGAGTTTCGGTTGTGTTTTTATGTGATAAATGGGTGTTTTGGTTGTGCTATCTGCTGTCATAAATGGGGCGTTTTGGTTATGAAGTTCAGAGATTTTAACCGTCTTTTGAGCGTGTTTGTTGTTTACAGCCTGGTTGGAGGTCAGCAGGCTTGCAAACGAACCCGAGAGCCTACCAAATGGTTTCTGCTTCCCATTATTTATTTAAGCTTATTTTGGGCTTTTTTCCAACTTAGTTTTGTCTATATTTTGTAAGCTAATTGATCCAGCTTGTTCTTTAGTTTATGAGTTTATTAATAATAACCTTAAACATCTGAAAATAAGCTGGAAAAGTTAGGCTTATAAAGTATGGGTTAGAACCAAATAAGCTTGTAAGCCATAGAAATTAAGTTCAAACAGATATCCTTTTAATAAAGTGCCAATTTTTTTTCTTTGTGATTAGCATATGGCTGTAATAGTTTGATAATTGAGATGCTTTTTTAATAGATTTTAAGTTTTTCTAGAGAAAACTTACCGGAAAATAGGTTGAGTAAACAAGTATGCGTAATCGTAATCTGTTTGGCCTTATCCAAGCACCCGCAAAGGCTTTTATATTAGAACAAGATACAATAAAGCACCAGTTATGACTTTTCTACAAATACTAAGCCATTTTTTAATTTTCTTGTGATAATGGTTTTCTGGTGTGTTCTTTTGATTTGCTTAGTTACTAGTTAGTTTTTGATCATGGTTATGAAAATCAGAAGTTAACTGTCATTTGCGTTAATAGTGATGTGATTTTTTTCGCGATGTGATTTTTTTGTAATTTGATTTGCATATATAAAAAACAGCAAGTATTCTGAATGTGTGAGGATCATAATTGTGCAAGGTCGTTTAGGAACTGCAATATGCAGCATTTAATTTGATCCATTTATCAATACTTTAGTTTATTTGTGCTAGTAGTTGTAAATGTATTCAAAGTTTCTGATTTATGTTTTTTTTATTCTTGAAGTTGGTTTTGGAAAGAAGAGGGGTCCAAAATCATATGAGAATTAAGCATGTTATGTTTTGATGTTCTGCGTAGAAGACTTGTTTAGTTTTTTGTTGTCGTTAAATTTTGTTATGTTCATCAAACCTGATCAGGTATTTCACTCTTAAGATATCTTGGTGTTTGGTGCCTTTGATATTGAATGGTTAGCATGAATTACTTGTTTAATTGAAGATTATCATGCTTTGTTTTGATTTTATCTTTTGATGCTTATATGTGAAGGTTGCAAGTTTCATATCATTTCATATAGTAATTCGTAGACTTTTTATGTTCAGGCTTTTTTATTGACAATTAAGATCTAACTAAAAAGATTGGCAGTTCTAATCCTAGTTTTGAACCTGGCTACAAGCTTCAAGTCTTGTTGCTGGTCTAATTGTATACCAGGACTTCAAACCTCGATCATGGTGTTGTCTGAACCTTATTAGTAGCTAAAATTTTTTGGTCTGCCCAGTTTGTTTTAAAACTTACTAGGCATTTACATGGTGCATGCATTTTTATATAAGTTGTAGAAATATGAAAAGTCCTTCCTGGCCTAAGTATTGTGTCAAAAAGATATGCACACAAAACACAACTAAACAAAGCATGTGGAGTGAACATTTTGGATGCTTCTAACATTGCGACGGGGATGTTAAAGGTTACTTTTCTGGTACGGCTTTTGGCTATATTTTTCATGGTTCTATGGTCATCAGTCAGAGGTTCATGTGCTGTTTCATACCGTTGATCACGATAATGAATAGTATTTAAAAAGGAACATTTGTGGGCTTGATGCTTTTACATGACCAAATCTAATGAACAGTGGTTTAATGATGGTAATTCCACTCCATATTTTTGAGCGTGTTTGTTGTTTACAGCCTGGTTGGAGGTCAGCAGGCTTGCAAACGAACCCGAGAGCCTACCAAATGGATTCTGCTTCCCATCATTATTAGAAGACACCGATTTAGTATGGGACTGCTTCTGAACCTCTTCATGAGTCTGAGTACTATTTTAGCACGCAACATTAGCTGCATCAGCAGCAATACCACCTACAATATCAAACTTTGTATCGGCTGCATCATACCCCATATATGTGTTGTCTATCTGTGTACTCAAAGCATACGGTGAGTTTCTTAATAAGAAGATGGTCTTGGCGTAGTGTTATTATAATGTTTTTTGCATATATAAAAGTGATTCTGGTGCTGCAAATGATCAGAGGATGCAAAAATTGGTACTGGCAGATTGTTGAAATCTGCTCAAATGTAATTGCAGGAAATGTTGGATACCTTCATTGTTTACAATTACAGAAGGAAGGTCACATCATCGGCTAAGAATAAAAAAATGCCCGCTCATGTCCTTGCAACAGGTCCTACTCTCTACCGTCATTTACTAAAATTTTTGATGAGAATTTGGTTGTGATTAAACATTGTTGGATCTTTCACTATTTAATTTTTCTTATTTTTTTTTTTGGGTATAAGTAAGTAAGTAACTCCCAATACCGTCTTCCACGGGTTATGGGTCTCAATACCATCTTCCATAGTGTTTGGGGGAGGTTGAGATGTAGACAGCCCTACCCATACGAAAGGTAGAGAGGCTGCTAATTCTATCGTATAAACCTGCTAATTCTGTAGTTTAAAAAATTTATGTGCAGACTCTAGATGGTGCACTACTTGACATAATATGAAACACGTACGATCTTCTTTCATATTGTGATATCAAGCTCCCTGAGGTACTATATGCTTACATTTATTCTGTTATCATTATTGCTTAACATGGATGTAGAAAACTTCCTTGGTTTGGAGTGTGGAGGGTATTGGGTATTTCGTTTTTTATCATTAATCTTTGTTATGCAGATTGAAAGTAATGACAAGTATGCTGATGGTACCCACGATGATGAGAATGAAGAGATATAGAATGCAATATTTGAAAGTATTCATAATGAACTCGAAGGGGAGGATGTCAGAACTCTAGGTAATACTATATCAGATATGGTAGAAAATGAATGTAAAAATAGTGAGACAATTTAGGTAAACTTGCTTTATAGTATTGCAGATATGAGCGAAGATGAAATATCAAAAGATGGTCTTGAAAGTGATGAGAATGATGACAATGAGCATGTTAATTGTGAAAATAAAGATTTGCAACTATCAAATGGAAGTCATTTTGAGAATACATGTCGAAGGCACGATCTAGTAAAAACTATTTATTAGTTTAGTAATCCCCCCCACCCCCCCCCCCCCCCCACCCCCCATATTTTTTGTTTAAGTTTGTGAACTTTATTAGTGGTTTTTGACATTTGACAAATTTGTACTTGGAATATGATATTATTGATGATATTATATCATTGCTATGATGGAAACAAGTTATGAGTCCACATATAATTAAAACAATCTTGTATTTGTATCTTTTGAATTTTCTACAGCAAATATGCGTGGCACGACACCTAAAGGAAAGTGTGCCTCTAGTTGAAAAAAAAAGTGTTGCACTGTATCTTAAAATGAAAAAGAAGTTTGTTGTATTTGTTGATTTGGGGGGGGGGGGGTTTGGTGTGGTTTTGGTGGGGTTGAAAGTGTTGCACTTGATTGCCCTAAAAGTGTTGGTCATCGGTCGGTGGTTGAATTAATAAGAAGTGTTGCCTGTAAGTATCAAAGTGTTGCTATTTAAAAGTGTTGAATTGTAAAACATGAGCACACTTTGACAAAGTGTTGAACATTAGGCAAAAAGTGTTGCTTTAGACCTAAAGCAACAAAAGCCTAAGCAGCACTTAAAAAAAAAAGGTTGTGATTAGACATTATGCACCATTTTTTAGCTAATACAAAACTTTTACGAGTGTTGCTTTAGCCCCATTTGTAGTGTAGTTTGCCCTTTGCACCACCACAACGCACAAAAATGGGTCCTCAAAGGAGATTGGGAATTTATGTTGGATATGAAACATCTTCCATCATAAGATATGTTGAGCCTTTAACGAGTGATGTCTTCACAGCACGTTTTGCTGATGCCATTTTATGAGGCATGATTTTCCTTAGCTTGGTGGAGAAAAGAATAACCCATGAGAAGATGTCTCATGGTGTGAACCTTATTTTTGGTTGTATCTTGATCCTCGCCACTAAACAAAGTGAGACTTGAGGTTCAAAAAGATTGTGATTTGCAAGAAATTACAAATCAGTTACCATGATGCTTTTAATGATACAAAAAAGAGTAATAATCAAAATACATGTGCTAATTGCCCCAGCTCTGTTGAAATACCAAATAATCGAGTTGGTGATAACGTCGCTCAAGAGTCTCAAAAGCGTTTGGAAACGTATTAGAAGACACCTATGTTTCAAAGGACAAAAATCCTTGTAAAAGAAAAGGAACTGAAAAGAACTCTGACCATGAAGAAAATGTTCTTGATGAAACACAAGATATCAAAACCTTACCCGAGGAAGAAATGAATGATATGAATAAAGAAATGTCAATCAATTATAGTCAAACAAATATCTTATGGGACCGAAATGAAATAGGAGACATTGATGAGATACTCTCTTATTTTGTAGCAAGTGATATCATGGGTGGTGATGATGATCCCGAACCAAAAGTTAGAATTGATGTCAAAGTCGACCAGATTGGGATAAATGGAAAGACGCTATGCAAGCTGAATTAAATTCACTTAATAAGTGAAAGGTTTTTGGACCTATTGTTAAGACACCTAGAGATGTGAAACTTGTAGGATACAAATGGATTTTTGTGCGAAAAAGAAACGAGAAAAATGAAGTTACAAGGTATAAAGCTCGACCTGTAGCTAAAGGTCTTTCTTAAAGACCAGGAATTGACTATGAGGAAATATATTCTCCTGTCATGTATACAATTACTTTAAGATATTTAATCAGCTTAGCAGTCGCCAAAAATTTAGAGATGCGTCTTATGGATGTTGTTACAGCTTACTTATATGGATCAATTGACAACGACATCTTTATGAAAATTCTGGAAGGATTTAAAATCCCTGACTCATTGAGTTCAAAACCTAAAGAAATGTGCTCAATAAAATTGCAAAGATCTTTATATGGATTGAAACAATCTAGACGGATGTGGTACAATCATTTTGAGCGATTATTTGATTAGCAAAGGCTATATAAATAATCTTATTTGTCCATGTGTCTTTATTAAAAAGACAATGTCTTGTAATCATAGCTGTATACGTTAATGATTTAAACATAATTGGGACAAATAAGGAAATCCAATAAGTTGTTGTTCTATTAAAGAAAGTATATGAAATAAAAGATCTTGGAAAAACCAAATATTGCCTTGGCTTACAGATTGAGCATATGCATAATGAAATAATTATACATCAATCAAATTACACAGAAAAACTCTTAAAACGATTCAATATGGACAAGGCAAAGCCTTTAAGCACCCCAATGGTTGGAAGATCACTTAACGTTAACAATGATCCATTTCGCCCTTGCAAAGACGATGAAGAAGTTCTTGGTCCAGAGGTTCTGTACCTAAGTGCAATTGGAGCCCTTATGTATCTAACAAACTGTACTAGGCCGTGACATTTCTTTTGCCGTTAATTTATTGGCAAGATTTAGTTCATCCCCCACAAAAAGGCACTGGAACGGAATCAAACACATTCTTTGATATCTTTGAGGAACCGTCGATTTAGGATTATTTTATCCCAACGATCAAAAGAAGGATTGGTTGGTTATGCAGATGCAGGTTATTTGTCAGATCCTCATAAGCAAGATCCCAACCGGATTTACGTGTTTTTAAATGGAGGTACAACAATCTTATGCGTTCCAGAAACAAACACTTGTTGCAACATCATCAAATCATGCCAAAGTTATTGCACTACACGAAGCTTCTAGAGAATGTGTATGGTTGAGATCTATGACACAACTCATCTTGACTTCTACGAAGATAATTCAGCTTGTGTCTCACAGATGAAAGAAGGTTATATCAAAAGTGACAAAACAAAACATATACCGCCAAGGTTTTTCTCATATACACAAGATCTCATAAAAGATAATCAAGTCGAAATGAGATATGTTCAATCTAGCAAAAACTCGGCGGATCTTTTCACCAAGGCACTCCCTACTGCAATTTTCAGGAAACACGTTCACAATATTGGAATGCGACATGTTCGAAGAATGTGATGGTTTACAGATGTCAACATGAGGGGGAGTCAACTACACGCTGCACTCTTTTTTCCTTAGTTAAAGTTTTTTCCCACTGGGTTTTCTTTAGCAAGGTTTTTAACGAGGCAGTATTCTAAAGTTGAACTCCGATTTGAAAAATTGTCATTCAAAAGGGAGTGTTATGAAAATATGGTAAAAACACAAGTGTCTCAAGTTCATGCTAGGTGTTAGAAGTTCATACTAGGTGTGACAAATACATGCTAAGTGGATGCTCAATTTTGCCAAATCTTATGTATACAATATGGATCAAGATCCTCTCAAGTTGAAGGTAACTTGATAAGTCATGTTGACCAATCACAATTAAGATAAATGTATAAAAGTTTTTCTTTTAGTGAAATTCAGAGGGTTCACTTATATTTATCTTAATGATGATTGGTGACAACGACCATACACTATTTACTTAATGGCTAAACTATGTTGTGTAATGTCATGTATGCATAATGAATAGGGGTATTAGTAGTATAAATACTCTTTAAGTGTAATAGAAAACTTGCACCATTTGAATACAAACAACTCTAATGTTATTCATCTCATTTTATCTCCTATAAAATTTACTTCTTATTCTTATACATTTAATAAAGTCTTCTTCTCACAAAACTTACTTAAAGTTGAAAAATAATCATTATTATAATCATTGATTTTTCTAACTTGTGTCACAGAGACACATGTTAAAGAGGGTCATATTGACTATGTGTCAACTTTAGTGATTGTAAGACATGATATAAAAACCATTAAATGACTGCTCGCCATTAATAAAATGCCTTTGGAACACAAATTAAAAAAAACCCTTATATCATAACAAATTTATTTTTTTATAATATATTTTCTTTTTTTTACAACAAATTTAATAATT
>BQNB010094282.1:12844-26157 GCA_026074375.1 Tanacetum coccineum | reverse complement strand
TGAGCAAAGATATTGTGAATATAATTGTGAATTCGTCTGTAAATAATGCTTCTGTGAATGTACATGAATGTGAAAAATGTCTCTAACTTGAGACTGAGCTTCAAACGGGTTTCATTGAAAAAGAGATTTATGATAAACTATTCAAAAGCTTCACCACTCTTGAAAAACATTGCATCTATTTAGAAGTTAATTCTCAACTTAATCAAGAAATTTTTCAAAGGGACAATCCTATCTCAAATCAAAGTGCTCTAAGTTTTGATCAATTGTTTGAATTAAATGAATTGAAAGCTCAGTCCCAAGAGAAAGACGCGGTCATAAAGAAGTTGAAAAAGAGAATTAAAGTTCTAAGTGGGACAAATAATAAGGATAAGATTAAACAGGAAAACAATTAACATTGGATTAGATCATAGGGTGACAAAGCTTATTGCTGAAAATGAGCATTTGAAACAGACATATAAACAACTTTATGACTCGATTAAACCAACACATATTCGATCAAAAGAACATTGTGATGATTTAATTAATCAAGTCAATCTAAAGTCTGTGGAAATTTCTGATTTAAATGCTAGTCTTCAGGAAAAAGTTTTGGTAATTACAGCTCTTCAGGATGATTTAAGGAAACTTAAAGGAAAAGCTATAGTTGATAATAACGTTACAAAACACCCTAGTGATCCAGAAATGCTTAAGATCGATGTGGAACCAATAACCCCTAAATTGTTGAATAAACAGACAGCTCACTCTGCCTATATTAAGCACACTCAGGAAGAAACTATCGTTCTTAGGGATCTAGTTGAACATGTTAAATCAAAATATCCACTAGATCAATCCTTAGAATCCGCCTGTAGGTATGCTAAACTAGTACAGGAGTTGCTAACAAACATCAGTAACACCTGCCCTAGTATCAACAATGCTGATGGAAAATTAGTGGCTGTGACCCCAAAGAACAAGGACAAAAGCGTTAGATTTACTAAGCCCGTCACATCCTCAGGAAACACAATCACAAAAACAACCTCTACATCAAACCTAGTTTCTAACAAACCTATGTTGTCTTCTACAGGAGTAAAACCGTCTACTAGTGCTAGCGGATCACAGCCTTCAGGCAATACAAAGAAAGATAAGATTCGGCAAACACCAAGTAGTACTCAGAAGAATAAAGTAGAAGCCCACCCTAGGAAAGTTAAATCTAGTTTGAAAAATAAATATTGTGTTGCTGAATCTAAAGGAACTGCTCATGTGCAGCATTTTAGGCTTAATGCGAATTCTAAACTAAAATGTGTTAAGTGTAACGGTTGCATGCTTTCTGCTAATCATGATTTATGTGTTCTTGATTTTATCAATAATGTGAATGCTTGTAATAAATCTAAATCTGTTAAGAAAAAGTCAAAGAAGAAAGTTTAGAAACCAACAGGAAAGGTGTTTACAAAAATTGGATACATCTAGAGACCTACTGGACGAACATTCACTATAGTAGGAAATGCGTGCCCTTTAACTAGGATTATCACAACTACTGAAGTTCCCCATAGGAAACCAACTGCCCTAGAAAATGAAACACCTAAGCCTGTTGTAACATTGGTTTACTCAAGGAAACCTAGGAAATCTAAAACTAATGTTCCTGATAGCAAAACTAAGGTTCCTAAATCTGTATCTGCTAACAAAAAGGAACCCAAACAGTCTCGGGGATCAAAAGTTTCCAATGTTCCATCTTCTTCTCTTATTGAATGTAGGTCGTCCAAATTGTTCTCTGGTATTTGGACTCCGGTTGCTCCAAGCATATGACCGGAGATCGCTCTCAGCTCACCAATTTCGTCAATAAGTTTTTGGGTACAGTTAAATTCGGAAATGATCACATGGCAAAGATATTGGGTTATGGTGATTATCAAATTGGAAATATTACGATATCAAGGGTTTACTACATGGAAGGACTTAGACACAACTTGTAAAACCTAAAAATCTCAACAAGTGTAAAATTACCAAAATACCCCTAATTCAAGAAAATCCATAAAAGCTTAAATAAATTTCATTTTAATTATAGAAATTATGAAAATACAACATATGGCAATTATGAAAATTTATGTAAGAATAAAATACTTTATATTATGTAAGAAAAAGAATTAATAATTATGTATATATATGTTTGCCGAAAATATTAATAATAATGTATTTATATAATGCAAATTAAATATAAAATAAAATAGGATAAATACAAAATAATTATGCAAATGATAAAATCTGATTTTATCCTATTTGAAAGCCCTTATACTCGGCCAAAACTCCAAGTATATCTCTTTTACATTTTCATTTTAATAATTCCTTAAAACACAAAATCCCGAAAACCCTAAAAATAAAGAGGCGGCACATAAGAATTTTTCCAAGGCAAGCACGATTTTTCTTGGGTGTTTTGAAGGTCAAGGATTGTGGGAAAAATAGTGGGAAAATTGTAGAGTGCTTGGTTCGATTGTGGTGATTATTTTGGGTTCGAATTAAGCAACCGGGTTCAATAATTCATTAAATCATCAAGAATCATCAAAGGTATTTTTGTATCTCATTTATCATCTTTATAATCCATAATATACATGGGAAAAATGTTCATGCATTTTATATTGATCGAAATAATTAAAACATATTGGAAACCCTAATTTTGGATTAATTATGTAATCGGCACAAATAATACTTGTAAAATTGATTTTATATTTTTCTAAGGTTTCTTATATCACATATAACTCAGATAAATTGTTGGAAAAATTTATAAAAGATTCGAAATAATTATTTGGGATTTACTTTGTTAGCCGATTTGCGAAATAAGGGAAAAAAAGAAAGAAAATTATTAAAATGAATTAGGGTTAGGGTTTTGCTATTTTTTCCAGGTGCATTTAATGCCAATGATTGAATAATAATTGTGTTTGTGATTGGGGAAAATTAAATTAGGGTTTTGTGGATTTTATTACTTAGCCGAAATGATATTAAAAGTATAAGGACTTGAATTGTAATTTCTGAAACTATGGGGTCTGTTTTAGACATGTTATTATATTTAATATATTCTGTATAAAATAAGTTGGGGGGTATAAAATGTCATTTTTATTTTGGATTAAAAGGGTTAATTACATATTATAAGTAAGTAGAAAATTAATTAATAAACTAGAGGGACTGAAATTGTTAATTCTGAAAAGTGAAGGTTTGGTTTAGTATTTAAAGTATAAGTATGTTTTGTCATATTTGAATCTATAAGGGTCTTGTTTTGAATTATGGAAATTAAAATATTGTTTTAAATAATTAATAAACAAAAAGGGCTAAATATGTAAATTGTGTAAATTAAGGGTTTGACTTGTAAATACAGAAAATGGAAGGTATAATCTGAATAAAATGTGAAACTTTGATATTTACCCTTTTAACCTTGAAAATTGTTGATTTTGCATATTAAACCCTAAAATATGGAAAGTTGTCATATTTAACCCTAAACTTGTAAGGTTGGCATATTAAGTCCCTAAGCTATTCAAAATACTTAATAGAATCTCAAATGATGAATATTACTAATTTTGGAAAGTTACTAAAAATGGAAAGTTACTAAAAATGGAAAGTTACTAAAAATGGAAAGTTACTAAAAATGGAAAGTTACTAAAAATGGAAAGTTACTAAAAATAGAAAGTATAACTTAAATGAATGGTTTGTAATTCGAATTTATCATTTCTTTAGGTTCGGTCAAGAGGGAGTGATTTTGATTTCCTGTGGTGTTTTCTTTGATTATTGCTTTGCTTCGGAATAAGGTACAGATATTCTGACCTTATCGTTAAGGTTTCTCATGACATATTCCTCTCTATCTTTGATTACTTATGTGATTTGCTACATTTGCTCTGAGCCTTTTATCTTGGCTTTCTTATATGATCTGTTGTTATGTTCTGTTTGAACCCTGCTATGCTACCTTTGATATTTGAACCTTTGACATTGAACCTTTGCTATGATCCCTTTGAAATGAACTTTGATATGACTTTGCTTTGAACCATTCAGTTTGAGAACAAGCCACTATTTGGTTTCCTAGCCATGGAAGGTACTTGGTGTGTCATTGATGCACCTTTGGCATGACTCATGTGTGAGTGAGTGATTTTCTCAGCGTTTTCCCCCATTTTGATATTTATGCGCATTATGAGATTATTGTTTGTTTAAGGGGGTACTGGATGCATCATAGATTTGTTTTGTATTCGATGGATTATGACTTATGTATATTTGGATATTGGTGACTGATGTTTGGGTGCAATCCAACGTCGTTTTACATTTGGAGCTCGCTCTATCCATGTTTATATGATATGATTGGTTGGGCTTGGTAATTGGACTCGGATTTGATTTTTTGATTATCTTACCTTACACTATGAATTGACTTCTGATTTGTCTTAACCTATATTTGTATTCCCTTTGATCTGTCTGTGATATCCTTTGTCCTTTTATCATATCCTTTGATTTGTCTAGTTATCTTTTGCGTTCGATTTTATATAATCTGTTCACTGGGCTTTGTAAGCTCAGCCGCACTTTGTTTTCCTGCGGCAGGTATCTAAGCTAGGAGCTGGGTTGCTTTCGGGTTTATGAGTGCTGAGTGTGGGATTACACCTTGGATCTTAGTTTTGATACATGAATGTTTCTTTTCAAGACATTTGTATTTCAGTTTATTTCGTTTGGATATGTCTGTCCTTTAAGAACTTATGTACCTTAAGTCATGTTGACTTATTATCCTTTGGTTATTTATTTAAGACTTCCGCTGTTTATGCTTGTGTTATGATTATGTATGCTTTTGATGTCACACCATATTTGTAATACTTCTACCCTTTCGGGTCGGGGCGTTACATATAATCTTGTCACGAATCCGTGCATATAAAGCCGCTAAAATTGGCGTTCTAAAAACGTGTACGATACGGACGTTGTAAAACCTCGCACATTTATTGAAAGAAAAGCGTGAAACTGTGAGAGTTTCAGCAGCTACTGAAACTGAGTTTTGAGGGCTTTCGAGTCCGATTCGGCCAAAGTATAAAGCTACAAAGTTGGTCGGAACGATATTTTACATAAACCTGCCAAATTTTGTAATTTACGGACGTATAGATATTTAAGTAGAAATTTTTAAAGTTGAGGATTTTTATAAAACATTTTCTGCTTCTTAATGAGAGTAAAAGCTGTCAAGAAATTAAAATGTGGTTTACGAGTGTTTTCGGATCCGTTTGGGATATAAAATCCTTACAAAGCCAACTAGTATTACCTATATAATATTTATACACGTTTTAACTTTATAAATATTATTTTATGAAACAACTTGACTATGTAAATTAAGCGAGAACTAGTAGGTGGTGGTGTAACATTATAACTTGTGATGTAGTATTTATTATAAATACGTTATACGACCTATATTTAATTAGGTTGCACTCGGACTATTCCGTGACGTTTTCACTCACTCGACGTATTTCATCACTTCATTTTCTGAGGTGAGTTTATAGCCCCTCTTTCACTTGTTTTACATTTGCTTTACAAATCTTGGGGGAGAATACATGCTCGTTACAACATTGGTTACATATATCTTTTACAATCTCTTTTACATACTTGATTGCATACTTGATTTCGTAACTCATTTATATACTCGGATACATGAACGTTTACAAACTCATTTACATGATTGATTACAAACTTTTTTACATAAACGTTTACAAACTCATTACATGATTGCTTACAAACTCATTTTTATATCTCACGGTGAGACACAATACTCGTTTTTACTTATAGACGCAATAACTTTACTTTTACTCGAATGATTAAGGATTAGCTTAGGTTGCATGAACTGTTAATTACTCGGAGGGTAAGCGTGAATGTTATAAAATAGATCTATTCGGGTATGACAGCCCTGTTCGGGTGATTAGCTAGCACTGGACAAACGAACGTTATAGCATGTCAGAGTAAAGAACGACATTTACATGAACATGAACATTTACGGTGCCTTAAATAAAGTGGCATACATATAAGTCTACGCAACAGTTTCATGAAGTTAGAGTAATCGTAATCGTAATCATTATTTTATACACACATGAAGATTTAGTTGCCGTTGAAATTAAAGTGGCTTATACATACTTGAACAATGGTGGTCCAACTATACTTAACCTTTTGTGACTATTTAGGGATTGAAGTGGTCATGCATACTTTATAACTCTTTGATTTCTAACATTCATACATACATTTTGGTGAACATATAAGGATTGGAATGGTCATACATACTTTACAAAACTTTGGTTCAATAGTTATACTTACAAAAACCTATGAACTCGCCAACTTTATGTTGACACTTTTTAAGCATGTTTTTCTTAGGTGAATTAGATGCTTGGCTTATGTGATGTGCATTGGAGTCTAAATAATTCAAGATTTCTTTTCAAACGACACAGTTAGAAGTCGTTATCTCATGACTTGAGCAATGGTATTATGTAGTAACGCTCCCGAAAACATATTCCCCTACGACCCATTTTTAGGGGTGTTACAGTCCATGTGTAATAATTCTAAACATCTTTTAGTGAAAACCATATTTTTAGCTTTATGACTTGCATGAGCTTGCTTCCCAATTTTGCAAGCATCACAAAAAAGTTTATCTTTTTTTAGCTTATGTAAGTTTTTAACTATTTCTTTAGATGACAACGATTGAATTAAACGCATATTTGCGTGACCAAGTCTTCTATGCTAGAAGGTAGAGTTATCTACTACCGTGGCGAGACATAATTTGTCTTGAGACTTATTTCCTAATTTCATTACGTGTAAACCATTTTTCCTAATCCCATTTCCTATGATTTTACCATCTTTAATTATTTCACTACCTTCTTCTGTGAATAAGACTTGACACTTATTGTCACAAATTTTACCGACACTAAGTAAATTAAAGGCTAAGTTATCTACGTCTGGTTCTACCATTAGATATAGTAAGAGATTCATTGGAGCTTTACCTTTGCCTATGATCTTTCCTTTTAGGTTACTTCCAAAATCAACATTACCTCCGTCGTATGCTTTGTAGGTAGAGAATAAACTCTTGTTACCGGTAGGGGTGGCAATTTCTGACCCGACATGAAACCCGACCTGAAACCGATACGAAAATTAACAGGTTCGGGTTGAGTCTAATAGATTTCAGATCGGGTTTGGGTCGACCTATCTGACCAGTTTATTAAACATGTTAGGTTCGGGTTGGGAATAAATTAATCAAGTCAACCCGCCAACCCGTCTAAGATTTTTTTTTGAAATTAAAAATTATTTATATCTTATTATATGTGTTACATGGGTTAAACAAGTCACCCACAAACACGTTAAACCCGAGTAGTGGGCCAACTTTTGTATATAAAATAGGTTAAATGGGTCAACCCAGAACCCGTTTAACCTATTCAACCCCTGTAACCTATTTAACCTGCCAACCCAAGTGTATATACAGGTTTAATGGGTCAGGTTCGGGTTATGCGTAAACAGGTTAAGGTTGACATAGCTGACCCGATTATTTAAATAGGGCAGGTTCGGGTTAGGGCGCTGCACCAAAACTTTTAAGGTATGGATTGTTCATTTAGTACAGTCCTATACATTTCTTGTAATGTACGATTCTTTCTTTCAACTACCCCATTTGATTGTGGAGTACAAGGATCCGAGAAATTGTGAGTAATGCCTTGTGCATCACAAAAAGCTTCGAATTGTACTTCGTTATCAAATTTACGACCATGGTTCGTTCTAATAGAAACTATAGAACATCGTAACTGATTTTGGATTTTCTTACTTAATATTTTAAATTTTTCAAAAGCTTCACTTTTGGTTTTCAAAATTTTTATCCAAGTATATCTCGAATAATCATCCACTACTACTAAAGTGTATAAGTTACCTCTGTAACTTTTAATAGCGGATGGACCAAGTAGATCCATATGTAAAAGTTCTAAACATCTATTAGTAGAAACCATATTTTTAGCATTATGGCTTGCATGGACTTGTTTTCTATTTTGCAAGCATCATAAAAATGTTTATCATATAAGGCCAGCGGTCTTGCGATTCTTAATGGTCAGGTTAGGCAAGCTAATCACGCCTGCTGCGTCAAACCTTTTAGCTCAGGTAGATTTCTAACCAATTCTTTGGATGACAATGATTGGATCAGACGCATACTTGCGTGACCAAGTCTTCTATGCCATAAGGTAGAGTTATCAACTACCGTGACGAGACATAATTTGTCTTGAGACTTATTACCTAATTTCATGACATACAACCCGTTTTTTCCTAATCCCATTACCTATGATTTTACAATCTTTAATTATTTCACTACCATCTTCCGTAAATAAAACTCTACACTTATTGTCACAAATTTGACTGACACTAAGTAAATTAAAAGCTAAGTTATCTATGTGTTCTACGTTTGATACAGTAAGAGGGTCATTAGAGACCGTACCATTGCCTATGATCTTTCCTTTTAAGTGACTTCCAAAAACAACATTACCTCTATCGTATGCTTTCTAGGTAGATAATGGACTTTTGTTTTTTGTCATATGTTTGGAGAAACCGCTATCTTTAATCCATTCGTCCGACTCCAAACTAGTTCTTAAGCATACCTCATTTGATGATTGAGCCATGAGATAAGTTTCATCGTTGGTTTTATCCTCGGCTTGATTTTCGCTATCGCTCCAAGAACCCTCAATAAATGATTTTTGATCTTTGTTTCGTGGAGGCTTTGAGCATTCGCCAATGAGACGATTCGAATCACCGCATCTAAAGCATTTCCTATCACTCTTCACTTTCTTATCATCCCTTTGTCGGAATGACTTCTTCTCTTCACGTAGTTGCCTTACAAATCTACCATTCCTTCTAAAGAACTTTTTAAAGTTCCTTACGGCCATAGCATATTCTTTGTTATCGCTTCCATATGTCGAAGTTTCATCATCACTAGACTTTTTCTTAGCTTTCAAGGCAATGGACTTGACTCTTTACTTTTTGCCTTTGTAATTTCAGAATCCTTTTTCATGACTACTTTATGTACTTTGAGATTACCGATGAGCTCGTCTAGAGCTAGTGATGACAAATCTTTCGATTCTTTAATCTCCATAACATTTGCTCTCTATTTAGGATGTAGATCCCTAAGAAACTTTCTAACATAGTTCTTGCTAGAGAAACCTTCATCAAGTGCTTTAAGACGAGTAATAATAGTGTTAAATCTATCAAAACCGCTATAAATAGATTATTCTTCAAGGATAGTAAATTGTTCATATTGTTGAACAAGAAGATTAATTTTATTATCCTGTACTTAGTTATTACCTTGATGTGTGATTAACAACGATTGCCAAATATCTTTAGCCATTTTATACATAAAAATTCATTCGTATTCCTTTTTAGGTAAAGCATTATAAAGAACCATTTTAGCTTCATTATTTTTAGCAAGTTTCTTTTTAAGTTCATCGGATTGTTCTTCAAATGGAACTACTTCTAAAACTTTGGTAACTTCGTTTTTGGCAACCGGTGGAAAATCACCATTCATGATAATATACCAAAGATCTAATTCTTTTGCTTTCACATAAGTTTCAAATCTAATTTTCCACTATATAAAACAACCGCTTTTGAAAAGTGGTGGTCTTTGCATAGATTGCCCTTCTTGATATTTATCGGAATCCATAGATCGATTCAAGCTTTAATGTACAGTATACGTTAAAGATCTTGGGTGACCTTGGCTCCTGATACCAATTGTGGAAACTAGAAAGGGGGTTGAATAGTTTTTACTGTTCTAAAATTAAAACTTAGATCATCTACTTATGTGAAGTCAATAGATATACACAAGAGTATATGATAGCGATGTAGTAACTAAATAAATAAATGCGGAATATAAATAAGTAAAGATAGGAAATATCAAACCAAAGACACAATGATTTATAGTGGTTTGGTTACGAAGCTCCTCTTCACCCTACTCCACTCTCTGAGTATCCAACTCGAGAGTTTTCTTTACTATGTCAACAAGCTCCCTTTAGGCGGAGAAAACCGTACACGTCGCTTACACTTTTTCTGGTACTAATCTAAAGAGTTCTACTTCGAGATAGAACCAATCTAAAACACAACGTATTTTAAGGCCTAAAATACTAACCTATCATACACATATGATAATACAACACAAGTAGATGAAGATGGATAAATATCAAAAATGTGATGACTCGATTAAACTAATAACACTTGAAGCTTGATGTTTTCGTTTATGTTCTTCACTAAAGAGTGGAATGATTGGATCAATTGTAATGAATTATAAAATAAGTATAATGATCAAAGAATGTGTAAAAATAAATACGCAAGAGAGAAAAATATTTGAAAGGGTTGTCTAAAATGAAGACACTTGGTTGCTATTTATAGGCAACATTTGAAATTCAAAATCTGGACTGGGAAGTAGTTCGCACGGATCCACGAATCTCCCTTACCCCTGGTACCGTCTTTGGTTATAGTGATTTTATGTATTTTAGTGATTAACCCCAAATCTTAACAAAATATTCTTATGTACTTAAAAAATCTGATTTGGTAGATTCTTCTAGAAGAAAATATTTCTTAACATGAAAAAGGAAAGATATTCTAGATTTGGAAAGATTTAGAAAGATTGTTTCTATTTATGGTTAATCATATTTTGTCTTATTAATTAATATAACTAACTTATAATTAATCATGTGTTTACTTGGAATCATTTGATTAGAAGAGCTTTATGCAAATGAATAAGTTTGTATGCAAGAAAAAATATTTTTCTTGCATACAAAGGAAAGATATTCTAGATTTGGAAAGATTTAGAAAGATTTAGAAAGATTGTTTCCATTTATGGTTAATCATATTTTGTCTTATTAATTAATATAACTAACTTATAATTAATCATGTGTTTACTTGGAATCATTTGATTAGAAGAGCTTTATGCAAATGAATAAGTTTGTATGCAAGAAAAAATATTTTTCTTTGATCATTAAGTACGCTTTATAATGTCATATTCATAACTTAAGTGATTTGTCGTCACTAAGTAAACTTACGACTAAATAAGTTGTTTACGTAGTATGACATTATTTTTGTTATTATCAAAACTTGAAGATCATAAAATATAAATATCGTTTTTACACGAATGTTTGTATTAACAGAGTTCTGTAACGAGACAACATTGATTTCTTCTAAATTAGACACGTCCGTACGCTTATTATTAGGTTGCGGAGCAGATGGTACCTTATTCTCTGTAGGTTGCGATGTATAAGCCTCACCATTCACATTATCCGATTTACTAATAGGATGATAGTAGTAGTTTGGTTTAGGCTTAGTTAACCAGACACCACCAATGTGTTGAGTCTAAGCAGTTCGTTTCCCATTCCCATGCTTACGAGTAACCTCCACAGACACATCATCTAATACCTTAGTCGGAATAGCAACCTTAACCTTCTTAGGACATTGCTTGTCCTTATGATAAAAAAAATTACATGTAGAACATCGAGTAGGTTGCCACTTATATTCAATATAAATAGTTTCCATTGTATGTCCTGACCCATTTTGAAATGAATAGCCACTACTAATGAGTCCATAAGAACGTTTTCTGAAGACACCTCAATAAGAGCCCGAGCATAATTGTCGCTCCCTTATGATTTAAGACACGCATTGCTCGTATAAGCATCAAGCATTATGGGTCGTCCCAACTTAGTAGTAATCAAACTCAACCCTATTTTAGAATAAACAACTATAGGGACGTTGTGTAGCTTCACCCAAACATCTTTGTTGTGATTTCGTCGTTTTTAAGTCGAGTCTTGGGTGTCCGTATGTTTAATATGATCGGAACCAAACGTATGAGCCATGGGCCGTTTTTAAGAACCTGTTCCATACCTTCCTTTCTTGAGAATTGGAAGAAGAAAAATCCATTGTTTAACATAACACGTTCAATTCCATACTTAGCCTAAGTGTTTCTAATATAGTTCTCAACGATAGGAAATACAAGTCTCTTACCAATAAAATACCCATAATGGTTATTAGTAAAGCGATCACTAAACTCCTCAATTGCCACCAATGGAATAGCCACGCCTGCACCATTAACGATCCCGTCATTACTTAACGCAAAAAGCTTGCTTGTTTGTTCCTTAAGAATATAAGCAAACGAAATCGGTTTTATGCCTCCATTACCATAATTCCCATGATCATGAACATTCTTGTTCTCACTCTCCATAGTATTTATGCCAATGGAATCGGCTCTACTAGCCTTGCCACTATCAATATCACTGCATGATTTGCCAGCCTCCCCAAACGAATCATTGTTAACCATCCATGAATCTCGCTCTCTCGACACAACCACCAAACAACAACGAACCTACAAGTAGCACAAACACACGAGCAACTCCAAACCAAACCTGCTCGATCACTAAAACACAACGACTAGAAGATGAGATACCCTAACACGTAAGGTTTTATGCACGCAAAAACATCCATAACCGCCCATCATTACGCTCACAAATGATGAAATGGGATGAAATAAATACCAATCACAATAAAAATGAGGATCAAGTACAAGACCATCAAATATAAATGTGTTACCCAAAAACGAAAAGGAACAAAAAAATGAAACCCTGATAGGAAGATAAACCCTAACGAACTGCCGCCATCAAAGAAGGAAACAAGAACATGCAATAATTAGAACGCGGGTGTTAATTAATACCCAAACCAAGATTAATGAATGATGATGATTACACGATTAGGTTTGAGTCGATTTAGGGTTTTAGCCGCCAAAAGGAACAAAAAAAACTAGATGTGAAGCACTACTAGGACATGAATCAAGGTTAGATATGAATTAAAACAAAGCTGTTAATTATTACCCATAACAAGAACATGCAATAATTAGAACGCGGGTGTTAATTAATACCCAAACCAAGATTAATGAATGATGATGATTACACGATTAGGTTTGAGTCAATTTAGGGTTTTAGCCGCCAAAAGGAACAAAAAAAACTAGATGTGAAGCACTACTAGGACATGAATCAAGGTTAGATATGAATTAAAACAAAGCTGTTAATTATTACCCATAACAAGATCACGATTGATGTTGGTTGAAACAATTAGGCTTTGATATGAATTAAAACAAAGCTGTTAATTATTACCCATAACAAGATCACCATTGATGTTGGTTGAAACAATTAGGCTTTGATTCAAGATTAGGATTTGGAATCGCCATGGGAGGGAGAGATGATTTTTGAGAACACTGTTACAAGTATTTTTGACTCAACCCTTGTGGTATATCCTATATCATAACACGGGGTCGATTCTTGGATTTGTCTAGTTTCTAGAGAGAGAAACACTAGAGAGAGTTT
>BQNB010094281.1:0-21927 GCA_026074375.1 Tanacetum coccineum | reverse complement strand
ATAGATACTAGTTTCAAGAAGAAAAGTGCCAAAGATGTTCTGGTTGTTAATGAATTCCTTGATGTTTTCCTGAAGATTTCCCGGGTATTCTACCCGAAAGGCAAGTCTAGTTTCAAATTGATCTTATTTTGGGTGCAATTTCTATAGCCAAAACTTTGTATCGTTTAGTTCCATCCGAAATGAAGGAGTTAATGAGTCAACACCAAGAATTACTTAGTAAGGGTTTTATTCGCCCTAGTAGTCCACCGTTGGGAGCTCTGATCTTGTTTGTTTAAAAGAAGGATGGTAGTATGCAGATGTGCATAGATTATCAAAAGCTAAATAAGTCATGGTGAAAAATGTATATCCTTTACCAAGAATTGATGATCTCTTTGATCAACTCCAAGGTTCGAAATGGTTTTCAAAGATTGATCTTCGTTCTGGTTATCATCAATTAAAGGTCCAAGAAGAAGACATTCCTAAGACAGCTTTTAGGACATGTTATGGGAATTATGAGTTCGTTGTTATGCCATTTGGCCTTACAAATGCACCGACAATTTTCATGGATCTCATAAGCCGGGTGTGTAGGACAATGTTGGATAAGTCCGTTATTGTGTTCATCGATGACATTCTCGTCTATTCCAAAAGCAAGGAAGAGCACGAAGTTCATTTGAAAGAAGTCTTAGAAACTCTACTAAAAGAAGGATTGTAGGCCAAATTCTCAAAATGTGAATTTTGGTTACGAGAAGTTCAATTTCTTGGTCATGTCATAAATTTCGAAGGTCTTAAGGTTGATCTGGCTATGATTGAAGCGATGATGAATTGGCAAGCACCGAAGAGTGTTGATGAAATTCGATGTTTTCTAGGTCTCATAGGTTATTACCGAAGGTTCATTCAAGATTTCTCCAAGATTGTATCCTCGTTGACTAAGCTCACTAAGAAGAATACTCCTTTTATATGGGGTGAAGAACAAGAAAAATCTTTTGTCACTTTGCGAAAGAAGTTACGCGAGGCTCTGATTCTTGTTCTATCGGAAGGAACCAAAGATATAGTCGTTTATAGCGATGCATCTTATTCTGGTCTCGGATGTGTTCTTATGCAACAGGGAAAGGTTATCACCAATGCTTTGAGACAACTAAAAATGCATGAAGAAAATTATCCGACTTATTTTCTTGAATTTGCGGCAGTGGTCTTTGCTTTGAAGATTTGGAGACATTATCTCTATGGTGTAAAGTTCATAATTTACAACGATCATAGAAGTCTTCAATATTTCTTAGAAAAGAAAGATCTGAATATGAGGCAACGAAGGTGGTTAGATTTACTTAAGGATTATGATAGTAAAATTCATTACCATCTTGGTAAGGCGAATATGCTGGCGGATGCGTTGAGTTGAAAAGAACGAGAGAAGGTTACGAGAATTTACTATTTATAAATGATCGTTACTTCTGATCTTTTTGATAGAAAAAAGCGGCTTAAATGGAGGTGTTGAAAGAAGAGAATTAGAAAAGCGAGTGAATCACATCTTACATTCATCATCTTGAAGATGATAGTCGGGGGATTAAGACTCGACAAGGGAGAATCTACATTCCTTTCTGAAGCAATGTCAAAGAGTTACTTTTGGACGAAGCACACAAGTCAAAGTAATCTATTCATCCGGGAGCTACAAAAATGTATCTCAATTCGAAGAAGAATTATTGGTGGCCGGGTATGAAAAGGGATTGTGTAAAGTGTGTTGAGAAGTTCTTTACATGTTTAAAAGTCAAGGCCGTGCATCAAAATTCGTATGGGAAAATTCAACCGTTAGAGATTCCGGTTTGGAAGTGGGAGAAAATTATGATGGATTTTGTAACTAAGCTACCAAAAATGAAAAAGAAGCATGATGCAATTTGGGTCATAGTAGATCGTTTGACGAAGAGTGCTCATTTCATCCCAATCTGAGAAAATATGCCCGTTCATAAGTTAGAAAAAATCTATGTCAACGAAATCGTCGCACGTCATGGAGTGCCCGTTTCTATTGTTTTCGATAAAGATGGACGCTTTACTTCTAATTTTTGGCAAGATTTTCTAGAAGAGTGATGTGTCGTTGTGCGTAGGTAATATTTATTATCAAGTTTTACTATTTATATTTTGTTGACTTCACTTAAAAACAACACTAAGTTAATTTTATGTTAATTTTAAGTTAAACCTAAACTAACGCAAAGGAGGGGTTTTTCAGCCTGAGAGACTAGCACGGGTTTTGGTTTACCTAGACTGAGATGACGGTGATTAACACACACAAGTTGATAATTAGAAGATAGAGAAGTGGTCAAGCCTAATGTAAGGAAAACGTATTAACCATATTTAATCTAATAAAATGCAGGTTTTAGTTTATAAGTGCAATGATTGTCTTATCTCGTTGATGATATATCATTCCTAGATTTAGGTGGTACGTATTCCTAAAACCTAGATCTGGCAATTCTATCACAATTAACCACATCCGCATAAAGTACTCATGGTTGATTATAATCTATCTTAGGAGACAATAATGGTAATCTTATCGAATCCTATCTCATCGAGACTTTATAACTTACTGGTTAACGGCTCTTTATATACTAGTAGTCTACTGTCCAGATCTTTACCCAAGGAATCAGAACGTTATTTATTGATCCTAGGTTACCTGCTAGTCCAACTTGTTTACTAAACCAAAGGCAAAGACAGGTTAATATTTATGATCCTATTACTCTAGATATATAAATTGCATATATGGAGAGCTATCCCGGCATTAGGCTAACACTCTATTTGTATTCCTAGATCCGGTTGAATGATAGGTCGCATACTTAAGCACGTAAATGAGTATAAATTGATAAACATAAAACAACACACAATGAATAAGATGCAATCGAGATAAACATAAACCAAACGTTAAATTATCATAAACATGGCTAATACCTAGATGAATGATTCAGGTAAACTAAAAAGTAATGAATGATACCAAAAACCGAACGCGTATTTAGAGTATAGAAATTACAATGGTTTCCTATAGATTGAATTGCGTTGCAAGAGCTTCTTGTCTTCTCTTCTCTTTTAAAAATTGAAACTGGTGGTTAATGCCTTCTTCTCAGTCTTTAGTATATTCTTTATTCTTGGTTTGCACATTGAAATTCGTATTTAGGGTTTGGTATTTATAGGCTCTGGAATTTGGTCGATACACCATATTGAAAGAGTTTAATATGGTGTATTTGGGGTTTTTTGCCGTGGGATCCACGATTATTATATTCTAGAATATTCATGACTTGTAATCCAATATGGTGTATGGATTTCTTCTGGATATGGCGTATTGATCATTCTTCGTGTATGCTGAGTGAAGTATAAGGAACGGATACACTGTATCTTCCTTGATGGATACGGCGTATAGGTTGTCAGAACAGTAGTCTTTATGATTTCTTCATTTAAGATCCAAAATGTGTGCCTTTTGATTATCTTTTACTCTTTCCTCGATAATTATTGCAAATAACAAATATAAGTAGTTAAGTACCAATTCATGCATAAATAATGTAAAATGAGCAATATAGCTGGGATAAAAGATGCTATAAAATAGACATTATTTGATGTCATCAAATATCTCCCCACTTGAATCCTACTTGTCCTCAAGTAGACTTTAGAATACTTATGAAAATGTATCCCAAACCAAGGTTTAAGATTTTTCCTTTAAGTAATTTTTTGTTTAATTACTAGCACACAACTAAACACCTCACGAAAGGGAAAATGAAAATACTCAAATCACTCAACTAATCTATGTGGTAACATTTAAGTAATTCACTAATTTTCGGTAGACGAGTCATTACAACATTCATGCTTGTCAGGAATTACATCTCCACCACTAAAGCTAAGGAGTAACAAGTCTAAAAAGGTAAATTAGGTTAAGGTTTTAAGGGTTTGATCATTTTTTTTCAATCTCTATCGATACCAATATTCCAGAAAAAGCAACAAAATAATAAATGCATGCCCAAATCCATGATCGTGACACTTCCCATTGCCTAGTCCTTAACTCGAATATGCTAAAGAATATGATCAAGTAATCTTCACGAATAGTAGTAAACCAACAAGGCTGAAAAAAAATCATATATACACATCCAAATCTATGGAATAGACATACATGATTGCTCAGATCCCCATTCGAGTAAAACCAAAGGTTATGATGAAGAATGATATAGGGTAGGGTAAAACTAATCCTTTCTCAATAGTAATACACCAACAAGAGGTACAAAATCACACATACATAGATAAATCCATGAATGATTTATATGTGATTGCTCACTCCCTCATTCGAGCAAACCAAAGGTTGGGGATTAGTTATGGGAAAATTGGTGTAAAATAAAACAAAACAAAACAAATAGATTAAGTCCAAACGAATAAGGAGCAGTGTTGCTAGCTACTTTCCCGACCATACCCATAAAAAGACATAAATTAGACTAACTCATGCTTCCCATGAAAACAACCTTAGTTGGTGTTCCCATAACATCCAACTTCCCATCATCCATAATATACATACTATATAACAATTGTGGCGACATCTACCACTTGATACATGAAAATACATAGTTGGTTTATATTACAACCAACTAAAAATAATACACAACAAAACTTTACATCGTTGGTTTATAACACATACCAACGGATAATCGATCATCATAAATAATAAAATCGGTTAAGTTTAGACGAACTGATTATCTCACAAACCTCACCTTTTTTTCTTTCTCTTTTTTTGTATTTTTGTATTTTTTTTATTTTTTTGATACATAAACTAATAAACTGAATAAAGATGTATTTTTCACCACTTCACGAACATGATAAATCTGGATTCTATTTCCGATCATACTAGTGAAAGTAGTAACTACACGAGTACTAAGATAAACTACTTTCACATTTCCATTACATTGTGCAATTTCCCGACCTAACCAAAGATAGAAAATATGCATTGCGAACACAGGTGGTACAATACTTTACACAAAAGCAACTAGCAATCGAAATAGGACTTAATCTAACACGATAGGCTTAGGTGTAAAGGTGTAACAAAACAAATATTTGGTGGTGTAAGAAAAGAAAGGAATGGCCCAGCAAGTTTTTCTATAGGTATCTTACTCTAAAAATGAGAGTTAACAAAAGGGTTTATACTGGGGTGAACTAACCAGTGTGGTTAATTAATATCACAATATGTATAGGCTTTTGGTGTAATCCTAGAAATTTATCAGTTTAGAAAGGTCACTTCATCTATTAAAAATAGTGGTTATTATTGTGGTCTCGAGTAGTATACCAAGCCAAGTTCTAAAGTTTATTACAGTCACTGACACACTCATATTTTTATGGAATTTGGGGTAAAATTTAGGAAACGGATAAGGCTAAATCCTCCCAATTAGAAATTAGGGTTATGTGTGCGGGTCATGACAAATTAATTTCACAAAAAATATGCTAATTTTTTTTTAAAATTTCACATAAATTAGGCATATTATTTGTAAAAATAAAGGAAAAGTAAGTGTTCTAATTCTCCTTCTCCCACTTAAAATATACAACGCCCTGGTTGTATAAATATAACATGAAAAACAAGAAATTAAAGAATTAGAACAGAAAACTCCCTTGAGATTTGCTCGGTATGATCATCCATGTTGCGTATATGAGCAAGGATTTGTGTTGTAAATGCGTCTGAATACCAGCATGACTACAACACAAATAGATTCCATAAAATAAGCACACCAAATTCATTTATTAGTCTAGAAGGTTCCTGTACAAATGCTTCAGAAAATAAGTGCAATTCTATCTCCGGATAATTATCGGTTAGAAAACAAAAACTAAATCTGTAAAGGAAGTAGATACACCATATCCATTTTTAAGATACGCCGTATTGAGACCTGTATTAAAAAAATCCTAAGCACGGGTCAAAGGTTGAATGAATACGCCGTATCGACAAATCTGACAATAATGTTTTTAAAAGTGCAGGAAAATAAATGGATAACGTCCAGGTCAGGGTCAATACGTTGTATCCATAGAGTTTGGATACGCCGTATAGACTACCTGGGAAGACAGACTTGATAACAAAATTGAAAATTACATTCCGGGTTGTTTCCTGGCAAGCACTTTTGTTTACAAAAAAGTCTTTAAGTTAGACTTGTTTCCAGCTTCTACTTGGTATCTTCAATATACCCATTAGTCCTTGCCCAATCGCCAAATTCTTGTTCCATCTTAGCAATTTTTTCGCGTGGCGTTCCAACCAACTTGCACTTCTTTTCTTCCAATCTATGATATATGTTGTTCATAAAGAGAGGTGCATCTTTGGAAAGCAAGTAGTCCCACATATAATCAAAATCATTGTCATCAATCACCAGTCCATAATCCTTAATACAATCGTGGTCAGCTTGGATTAGATTGTTTCTATATAATTCCAAAAGTTTCCACTCATCATTAGGCACGTAATTGCTCCAGCCTCCATCACTTAACTGGTCCTTCATTCCTTCTTTTCCCCACCAACGTTGGAAAAATTTATCAAATCCCTTTTCAAGAGGTGTGTCACAATTAAACCAATCAAAATCATTAATGATTGTTTTGGACCTTCCATCGTGTTTGTTGCTAGTGACTTTTTCCATCCTACACTTACTGAAAATTCATCAAGAGAGTGTTAGTAAGACAAGTTCATAGGAAAGAAATTTGATTACAAAATTTGAAGATAAAAAATTAATTCTTCAACTGTATCAGACAGTTGTTACGCCATATTAATGAGAGTTGATACGTCGTATAGATTAACTAAACATAATACAGCGTACTGATTGGTGAATACACTATATTTCTGCAACTAAAACAAGTCGGATGGCAATTAATCCTAAATTTAACCTGATATGTTCAAAATCTCAATACATCAATTGTGATGATGACATAACATACGCAATTACTTATCAAAACGTTACCAATTTCGAATTTAAAAAACCAAAACAAAAATCTTACAATTCAAAGAACTTTAAACCCTAACTCAAGTAAAGTTGAAATAAGTAAAGATCAAAGCTAGTGAGTGTACCTTGTCCCAAGATTGGAAATAAGCGAATTAATGAAATTTAAATCGAAGCAACGATCTCCCCAAGTTGTTTACACGTAAAGAGTTTTTCAATAACACTTGACATGCACGCAGTTAACGCATTGATGGTATTTATAGATTTAATTAATACACCGTAACCATTAATGAATACGCCGTATTGGTCAACCGACTTACGTTAAGATTTCATTAAGGATTTTTTATATGACGTATTGATGAACTATCGATACGCCGTATCCGCCATTGGTGGATCATTCAGGATAAATCGTTAGATGAGGCACTGGTATGTGTTTAATTACACATACCATTTTCCACTAAAACCGGACTTAAATGACCAAAAACATATCAAAAATACATTGTATTTGTATGTTTTGCATTTGTATTGTGCAGGTAATGGATATCTAAGAAAAAGGACAAAAACAAAGCCAAAAACGATAAAACCGAGCACGAGAACGGAAAGAGCGTGAAGCAAAAGTCAAAATCAAGCAAAAAGTCAAAAAGTCAAAGTCAACCCCCACAAAGACAAAGTCAAAGTTGAAGCCGTAATCGAAGAATTACTTAATGGGCCCACCCGCACCCATCTAATAGGCCGGGACAGCCCATTAAGCAATTATATGAAGACTTAAAGCCATAAATGGGCCCAAATCCCTTTTATACTATACAAAGCCCAAAACCATCCCTTGGCCCAAATCTGTTAAAGACTTAACACGCCCAAGCCCTTTTTGCCGTTAAGTTATATGTACAAGGACCATATATGCAATAGGGATATATAACATTAAGGGCCAATCCTGCCAACTTCACAAAAACTCTTACACCACAAGGACTACCCTTGCGAACACCCTTATACACATGAGGGGCCAAATGTGCCAAACATTCAAACATATACCCTGTATAACCCAAACCAATTTTACCCGCCATTTACTGTACTTCTCCCACATACACAATTCGTGTGTGTTTTACCTGCAACATAAGACAAATCCTTCACCCCACTCCAAAACATCACTCTCCATCAACCCCACCCCCACATGGACTCACATCCACGCTGGCAATCCTATACCTCCTAATTGGACAAGATAAAAGACAAACCAAATCAAGGGCTGTGATTATTGGGCTTGATGGCCAAGGCAAATGGAGGGTTTAGATGGTAATTTGGCTCTCCTTACCAAAAAACACAAGAAACACAAAGCAAAGAGACCTCAGAGCATATATAAAGAAAAATGAAGAAAGAAGAAAAATGTTAACTAAGAGTAGATTAGTTTTAGTTTTTTTTAATGTTTTTATGTTTTATGTCTTTAAATTCTGTCATTTTAAACTTTCAAGTATTGTAACCCTTTATGTTTAATGAAATTTCAGCTTTAAAGTTTTTTTAAGCAATTTTGTCTCTTTTAATCTTTAAGCATTTAAGCTTATATATATTTACAAGTCATTTCTAGAAGCTCTCATAAACTGTTAGAACCTGTTTTGCCAATTTAAGCTTTTTCAACAGCTTTTGTTATATTTCTGGTCATTGAAATCAAGAATTCTAAATTTCAGCTTTTAGAAGATAAGCTTAAAAAGGAAGAGCTTATGGGTTAATTTTTAGTTTGCTTATTGAATAAGCTGGGTAGGTAGAGCTTATTTAGGTTATATATCCCTATTTTGAGCAAGGGATTGATGTACTCTCCACTTTTTACATGTTAGCTTATTTTCACTGTTTGCTTATAGCCTGCTTATTTCCAGCTTATTTTGCTTATTTATGTTCTTTTATGCTTATGTGTCTTTCTTTGTTGCTTAAATGTCATTTATTTGAGTTTTAGTGCTAAACTGTCAAGCATGGCCTTTGAATCTGCTTATTTTTTTCTTGCTTATTTTAGTGCTTATTCCTTTGTTTTTATTATTACTTATTACTTATTAATCATTGATTGATATCTGTCTTTAATGTCCTCAGGTTTAACCATCTTAAATAAGCTTGAAATTTGTCTTTTCAAACTTAAAGGGGTGTTTGGGGTAAGGGTTCAAAACGGGTCAATATGGTTATAAGCTGCCTTGTGTCCTATAATTCAAGTTTAACAAGCTCAAACTAAGCTTATAAGTTAGCTTTTATAGGTTTTAAAAGTTTAAAATTAAATTTTAAGATATTTTGTACCAATGGTTTAAATCTGTGATAATTTACCCTTTTTATGTAACTTATTTAGTTTGATGCTGATTAAGTGTTATTTGTTGTGCATTTCATGATTGTTTAAGTCCAAAAATGCAGTAGAAAGAAGCAGTACTAAGAGTGCATTTGCATTTGTGGATTTGGTATGCAATCTCTCATAACTTTCCTAGTTTTCTTTTCAAAATATAAGCCTATTTTCATTAGCAAATTTAGTTTAGTTAGAGTTTGTTTTAGAATCTAAAATTAAGAGCATAAGCTCATTAGTTGGTGATTTTTATCTGTTTTAACTTATTTTGCTTTTTAGTCTCCTTTTTCTAGCTTAAATTTGAGGCTACATTAAGCCCTTTGTCTCTTAGAAGAAAACCAAAAAAATAAGCAATCTGTGTAACTAGCCCTTTTCATTCGTACTTTTCCTGGCTTATTTAAATTTCAAACTATATTTTAATTGTTGATTACTGAAGCTTATTGGACAAGCTTTAAGCTCATATAACCCACTAAGTCATAAGGATCCATCTAGGGACTTATTTTTAAGCTCAAAAGTGCCCCCTGGCTTTTTGATTGACAGTTTTGGCCAAAAGTCATTTTTGCTTATTTTAGCTTATTAGCTTATTGCATTAGCTTATTTAGGTTTAGCTTAGCAAATTAGGTTAGTGTATGTCCAGGATTGCCCGGATTCTGAAGCCTCTCGTGCTCGCGGTTTTTGTCCTTCGTTCACTCGAGCTTCAAATCCTCAGCTTTATTTGGGAATCCAATATCCTAATCTTATCGACTAACGTTTATCCTTAAGCATAATTCATAAACGGCTTTAGTATGACGTAGAGACCCTTCTAAAAACATTAAGGACAATGTTTAATTCTAGTATGGGGGGATATTCGATTTGATTGTGCCTACAGCCGTTGTTTTCACGTAATCTCGTTTTTTACCACCAAAATTTCAAAAAAATGAAAAAATTTAAAAATTTTCAAAATAATAATAAGTGTTTTGTCACAATTTTGACTTTCCTGCTGGGTAGAATAAGAATAAATTTTGACCCGATCGAGCGTGTTGAGCTCTAGCTTGTTCCTTAACTTTTAGGCTAAGCGTTGACGGATTTTCGCGAAGGACGAAAAATGATAGAGTTAATTACGAGTTGGATGCTAAACAAGGATTATTTGGAAATCTTAAGAGCTCATGTATGTAATTTGTGGATTTTTCTCCCATAAGCTCTTAACCGGACTAATAATACGTGTTACATTTTGAGATTAAACTTAAATCAACAATTATTTTATGTAGTAATAGCAAAAAAATTTAGTCTTAGTTTAAATTTATACTTGAATTTTTCAAAAAGAAGTCTTCTCTATATCGTGAAAAAAAAATGAAAATTGATGAAAATTGAAAAAAAATATAATAAATATAAACTGTGGGCTGATAAAAGTTTGCTGTATCTTGCCGGCTCACAACCGATGTTACAGCTTTCTAAAGAAAGCCCATAGTAAGAATAAAAATCCGAGACTGATAAAAGTTTGCTGCATCTTGCCGGCTCACAACCGATGTTGCAGCCTACTAAAAGGTCGAAGGTTACAATTGCATCAATGTTTAATATTAAGTGTGAATTAATAATTAGATCTCTTTTTGTTAAATTTAAATATGCTTTTGAACTTTGACTATTTCATTTTAAGTTTTCTAAATAAGCTATGTATATACAGGAAACTTGAGAGTTTTTGAAACATAAGGTCCGTAAGTCCCGATACTAGTCTATGTGGGGTGTCAAAAGCCTGGTCACTTAGCCGATGAGGTTGGGATGTGCCGAGACGAAAGTCGCTACATGAGATGATCTCGCCTTCAAACTCATTATTCTCGGGTGGAACGTGAAACATAGAATTTTGCAAAACGTTGATCCATGGTTGAAATTCAAAATTGACACTTTCACTTAATATATAATAATTGTCAGGAGTGAAAAATTTACAAGTTGCAAATATGAGTAGTGTTAGCATCTTAACTGATATTTAACGGTGATTTCGTTTAAGCTTGGTTTGGAGCTAGTGAAAAGTAACCAAAGTTAAATTAGTTAGTTTCTAAAATATAAAAAAATGAGAAAAAGAGAAAAACAAAAATATGTATGGTAGTTAGTGTAAATATGTAAAAAATGGTAAAAACAGGGCTTATCTAAACTTTTGATTCTTTCATTCCCCTTGATGAACACTTAGCTACTTTTCAAGGTTATTAGTCAAGGGGGATCGAGATTCTTAGTTTTCTAAGTGCTTACTTATAGCAGTGCGTGAGGACACGCAATAGTTTAGTATAGGGGATTTTGGTATGTGTTTAATTACACATACCGTTTTCCACTAAAACCGGACTTAAATGACCAAAAACGTACTAAAAATACATTGTATTTGTATGTTTTGCATTTGTATTATGCAAGTAATGGATATCCAAGAAAAAGGAAAAAAACAAAGCCAAAAACGACAAAACTGAGCACGAGAACGGAAAGAGCGTGAAGCAAAAATCAAAATCAAGCAAAAAGTCAAAAAGTCAACCAAAGTCAACCCTGACAAAGACAAAGTCAAAGCCAAAGCCGTAATCGAAGAATTACTTAATGGGCCCACCCGCATCCATCTAATGGGTCGGGACAACCCATTAAGCAATTATATGAAGACTTAAAGCCATAAATGGGCCCAAATCCCTTTTATACTATACAAAGCCCAAAACCATCCCTTGGCCCAAATCTATTAAAGTCTTAACAAGCCCAAGCCCTTTTTGCCGTTAAGTTATATGTACAAGGACCATATATGCAATAGGGATATATAATATTAAGGGTCAATCCTGCCAACTTCACAAAAACTCTTACACCACAAGGACTACCCTTACGTATACCCTTATACATATGAGGGGCTAAATGTGCCATACAATCAAACATATACCTTGTATAACCCAAACTAATTTTACCCGCCATTTATTGTACTTCTCCTACACACACAATTCGTGTCTTTTACCTGCAACATAAGACAAATCCTTCACCCCACTCTAAAACATCACTCTCCATCAACCCAACCCCCACATAGACTCACATCCACGCTGGCAATCCTATACCTCCTAATTGGATAAGATAAAAGACAAACCAAATCAAGGGCCGTGATTATTGGGCTTGATGGCCAAGGCAAATGGAGGGTTTAGATGGTAATTTAGCTCTCCTCACCAAACAAACACAAGAAACACAAAGCAAAGAGACCTCAGAGCATATATAAAGAAAAATGAAGACAGAGGAAAAATGTTAACTAGGAGTAGATTAGTTTTAGTTTTTTTAATGTTTTTATGTTTTATGTCTTTAAATTCTGTCATTTTAAACTTTCAAGTTTTGTAACCCTTTATGTTTAATGAAATTTCAGCTTTAAAGTTTTTTTAAGCAATTCTGTCTCTTTTAATCTTTAAGCATTTAAGCTTATATATATTTACAAGTCATTTCTAGAAGCTCTCATAAGCTGTTAGAACCTGTTTTGCTAATTTAAGCTTTTTCAACAGCTTTTGTTATAGTTCTGGTCATTGAAATCAAGAATTCTAAATTTTAGCTTTTGGAAGATAAGCTTAAAAATAAAGAGCTTATGGGTTAATTTTTAGTTTGCTTATTGAATAAGCTGGGTAGGTAGAGCTTATTTAGGTTGTATATCCCTGTTTTGAGCAAGGGATTGAGGTACTCTCCACTTTTTACATGTTAGCTTATTTTCACTGTTTGCTTATAGCCTGCTTATTTCCTGCTTATTTATGTTCTTTTATTCTTATGTGTCTTTCTTTGTTGCTTAAATGTCATTTATTTGAGTTTTAGTGCTAAACTATCAAGCATGGCCTTTGAATCTGCTTATTTTTCTCTTGCTTATTTTAGTGCTTATTCCTTTGTTTTTATTATTACTTATTGCTTATTAATCATTGATTGATATCTGTCTTTAATGTCCTCAACTTTAACCATCTTAAATAAGCTTGAAATTTGTCTTTTCAAACTTAAAAGGGTGTTTGGGTCAAGGGTAGAATACGGGTCAAAATGGTTGTTAGACTATTATGGGTCATTAATCTAATTTTTCCTAGCTCTTTCAAGAAGATTTAATCAGTTTTTATAAGTTTCTCTAAGCAAAAATAAGTTTTTAGTTATTTTCTATAAGTGGCCTTGAACCTGTGGTTTTAAATTTTTCTCAAACTGTTTAAATTTAATTGTTGTGAAAAGGTTTGTTTGAGAGTCTTGTTAAGGTTTCTATTAATTCTCAAATGCAGTAGGATAAATGAAGTTTAAGTATTCTATTTGTAATTTGCATTAGATTGCATCTGTCATAGTTTTTAAATTATTTTCAAAGTTAGAAAGTCCTTTTAAACACCCAATTTTAGTTAAGTTTTAGTTTGTTTTAGGTGCTGAATTTAAGAACATAAGCTAATTAGTAGATAAGTTTAAGGTGTCTAGATGCATTAGATTAGAGTCCCTTTGGTTTACTTAAATACTTGCAAAATCTGTCAACCTTTTTCTAAGTCATTTTTCAGTTTCATAAGCTATTTTTCATCTTTAATTTTCAGATAGTAAAAATAGTATTTAGCTTTAAATTTTTTTTTGAATACAAGCTCCTTAGGAGTCACACTAAATCTGTTTTGACTTATCTTTTCATTTTCAGCTTATTTTTCTAGCTTATTTTGTGCCTGCAAAAGCCCCATTTGTCTTTGTGAAAACCCAAAAAGTTAGCATATGCTGCTGCTAACTAGCTTTTTCTAATAGCTTTTTCATAGCTTAATTTTGTTTCAAAATGTTTATTAAGTGCTGATTTAGGAACCTTGGAAGACAAGCTTTAAGAATATATAAGCCATTTTTCCATAATGATCTGTTTAGTAGCTTAAAAATAAGCTCAAAAGAGCCCTTTTGGTCAGTTTAGTTATCAGTATTTGTATAAGTGCTTATTTCCTTTTCTGAGCTTTTGGCTTATTTTATTTGGTTAAGTAGTGATTAGAATAGCTTATTAGGTTTAAGTGATCATCTGTGTTTAGCTTTTTAGGTTCTTCATGAGCTTATCGAGTTTTCAAAAAGCCTAGCAGTACTAACTCCAAGTTAGTACTGCTGAGCTTCTTTGAGCTTATTCAGCTTATTTGGTGAGCTTAAATTAAGTCCTTTGTGCTCATTAGATTTAGCTATAAGTATGTTTTAGCTTATTTGCTTTGTCTCCTTGCTTATTGAATATAAAGCCTAAATAAGTTAGCTTAGTTCCTTTTTAGCCTATTAGCCAAACTGTCTGTTTGATTTGCTTATTTTCTGGCTTATTTGTAGTTTTCATAAAAAGTTCTAGTTATTAAAAGTGCTTATTTTTGTGTGTTATTTAAGTTTTTTTTTTAAAGAGAAAAATTAAAAAAATGTTTACCAAAAAGGGAGGCCATGGGGGTCAAACCCATGACCTCCCCCTTGTATAGCCAGCGTCCCACACAATCACCATCTGCCCTTGGGTCTTTTTCGTTTAAATCCTTGCAACATCTAATTATTATAGTGATTTTTTTAGTTTATGCTTATTCGACTTATTTGCTTATTTCTCTGCTTATTTGTTCAGCAGTTGGTGTCCTTTTATTTTTCCTTTATTCCTCATAGCCCAATTAAGTTTTCCTGAATTTTTCATAATTTTCCCATTAAGTTTAGTATTTTTAATCAATTTTTCTTTTTAAAACTGTTTTTAAATCATAAAAAATTATTAAAAAGTCAAAAAAATATAATTCTTTTTTTCAAAATTTTCTTTTATCATGTAGGACCTAGGAAAAATAGATTTGCATCCGTAGGGTTAATATTGCAATATTTGAGTTTTTAAAGCTCGGGTTTCGGACCCGGTTCTCGTTTTTGCGTTTTTACTTTAATTGCCTTAATTTTTTCTGTTCCCGTAGACTTAGGTTTTCATTTTATGCCTTATTTATGCTTCCCGTAGTTTCTTAAGTTTTCCCGTTGCCTTTTTATGTTTTTCCCATAGTTTTAGAAAACCCAATCAAATCTTTGATCATTCAAGCATTGTACCACAAACCGATTCTCGATTTTCAAATTCACGCCTCGTCGGGAAGAACGACCCGGGTCCGGTTTTAAACTTTGTGGATAACGAAGCAAGAAACCGATACTTCCGGTAATACTATACTACTATTATTGATATTATCCTATTTATTATATATTTATATATTTATTTATATTTATATATAGTAAAAGGACTCTTATGTCAATTTTTGGCGCCGTTGCCGGGGAGGAGTGTAAGCGATTGTCGTTTCAACGTTTGACAATTAGTGCTTTGAAGATCCTTCCTTGTGAAGTTATTTTCTTTATAAAAATATAAAAATACAAAAATATTTTTCATTTTCTTTTATTAGTATATAAAAACAAGAAAAATCAAAAAAATAAAAACATTGTCCTAAATAAAGATAAACAATTCATCATCAATATAATGCTTTCCACTGAAGCATTATCATAATAAGTTCCCGAATCAAAGATTAAAACTTGCCTTTTGTGTCACTTGCGAGGTACGACTCACCTTTAATTGATTAACAAACTACAAGAGGGGTATAAGGAGGGTTGTTCCGAGGAACTACGACCCGAAAGGAGAAGGTTTTTAATAGCTTCGCGCTTTCCCGCTCCTCCGCTCCTTTGTGCGTTTTTCTTTTAAAGAGCTACCGTGAAGCTTGTTGATTAATTGGTTTAAGTTGTCTTATCTCATTTTGTCCTTTAATAAAATGAATTGTTTAAAAAACCTAAAAACCCAAAAATAATCTTCTTTTTCTTCTTATCCATTTAATTCTTTTCTTAACCCTCTATATTGTTTAATTCTTATGGCGTCATTCGACTATCGTTTAAATCCCCTTTACGCGATTAAAGAATGCTCGTCTTGTGGAGCTTTGTACACTACAGACTATTGTTGTTCTAAAGGGAGTCTCGTAGACAAGATCATTCGTGAACGACCCCCTCAGAATTGTGCAACTTGTGGAGACCCGGTTGATGGTCTATATTGTCGACCTTGTGCTTTTGTGCGAATGTGTTTGAATGAAGGTTGGTTTACAATTCACGATAAAAACGAAATTCTAAACACTTCCGAGTCATCCAATGACGATACTAACATTGTTAGTGCACCTCAAGAGTCATTCGTCTTCAATCAAGACCCCGGTAAAAATTCCTAGTAATGTCCTCCACATATTGACCACCATTGTTGTTACAAGTGTGGGGATTCGTTAGACGATATCTTTTGTCAACGATGTACTTGTAAGTCTTGTGGGAAAGGTGCTCATTATGGTTACAATTGTCCACCGCAAATTCTGATTATCTCTAATCCGGAACCATGCTACAATCAAAACCTAATGAGATCCTACAAAATTTGCAAAATTTACAACAACAATGTCTTTTTTGTACGTGCCAACAATGTGGTTGTAATGAATATGATGGAGTTTGTTTTTATTGTACTATTGGAAATGGAACACCAATCACTTTTTCATCTCCGTACTCTTCTAACGATTCTCCAAGTTTTGCAAACCACCCTCCATAAAATTTTCAAAATTTTCAACAGCAATATCCTTGTTTTGAAAATTGTAGGGGACCTCATGAAACTTACCAATGTCAACCAATGAATGAAGACTATTATCATGAGCAAAATTCTTTCTATGATCCTAATTCTTTTGGTTTTGACCAATTTCAACCCCCGTGATATACCGTCAATCATCCAATCTTCAATGCTCGAAATGAGCTTCTCAATTCTCAAAATGAGCTTCTCAATTCTCAAAATAAGCTTATGGAGCAAATGACATCCATATGTGATATGGCTGGTCAAGTTATGCAAAAGAAGGAAGAAGAAAAGCGAATTGTGGAAGAGCAAGCTGCCAAAGATCGATATCGAAAGATTCTCATTTGCTACGATGATGACGACGACGAAGAAAGTTTCATTCCCTTGAAAGATATTATTACTTCTGGACTTCCTCCGTGTGCTACAGTCACACCCGTTTTACTAACCGAGGAGCCCGTTAACTCTCTCATAATGGAGGATGAGCATCTTGACACTATTCCAGCAACGGAATCGGACGAAGTAATAAAGTCTAGTTTTGAGGAGCTTGTCCTGATCCCAAGTGAGTCCGAGGGTATTTCTGGACATTTCAAAAGATCAATTTGAGGGTTTCTCCGATTCTAACGATGATTCTTTCTCTATTGACGACATCGATTATGTTGAGGCATCACCTCCCGATTCTGAGTTCGTCAGCTTAGAGGAGGTGAAGGATTTTCATACGGAAGATGGAGAGATTGAGGACGATATTCTTCGTGAAAAATTATCAAAAATCAATCTTCTCATTGCTAAGATCGAAGCAATTAATTCTAATCCACCTCTATCTTCCGGTTTTGTGACCAAGTCTCCCTCCACATTTCCTAACTCTTTCTTGGAGGAGACTAACACCTTTGATAATTCTATACCCGAATCTGAAACTTTCTGCTTTGATTTGGAAGAGAATAGTAGTGGCAGTACCACTACTCGTTCTGATTATTCTCTTCTGGGTTATGAAGCTTTCTATTTTGATGACGATCATATTGAAGAGAAGAGTAGTGGCAGTACCACTACTCACTCTGATATTTCTCTTTCTAAATATGATTTGTACATCTTTGATCTTTCGATTAATATGTGTCCTCCTGCCGATAGGAGTGACTGTTATCATGAGGAGTTCGCCGGTGAACTCGCTCACATCATATCTCCACCGGAGTATGATTGTTTCTACTTTAAGAATGAGCCCGATCAGGGCAATTTCACGATGGATGTGGTGGAGGATATTTTTGATAATCCGATAAGAGAACCAAGAGTTCATGTGCCTAATGTTTTGCCCACCCATCCCACCCTTCATCTGGATTCGGATTTCACTCTTTCTAGTGATTCCCTCGGATCCGACCTTGTAGTTTCTTTTCCTTCCGGAACTAGAAACAAGATTTTCGATCCAGGGATATTCATTGGAGTCTAATCCATGATATTTCTATCACCGGATGAATTTTCTTTCTCATTCATCCGTGATCCTCCTTTACTAGTGATTGCCACTTTGCATCTATTTTCATCCAAAAATGAGAACAAAGTTGTCAATATTGGTATTCTTGCTTCAGAGGAGAAATCTCCTCCTTCTTCATCACATCGGGGCTTTAAAGCTTCCAAGCTTTCTCATCATAAAAGCCCGATGTTGATTCATGGAGACAACACTCCTAATTTGGGTGTTCGTCATCCCCATTTCTATCCCCCTTGACAAGCTTAAGTATGGGGGATCGGGTCAAGCTAAGTGACCTAAAACAAGCGCTTCGTGGGTGGCAACCCATGCTTATCTATTCTATCTTCTTTCTTATTTCTAATAAGTGTTGTTGTGATGAGGCTCGCCTCTACCATTTTCGTGTTTTGTGTTTTGTGTTTTATTGTTCAGGATTGCTCGGATTGTGATGACTCTCGTGCTCGCGGTTTTGTCCTTCGATCACTCGAGCTTCAAATCCTTAGCTTTATTTTGGGAATCCGATATCCAAATTTTATCGACTAACGTTTATCTTTAAGCATACTTAATAAACGGCTTAGGATTTACGTAAAGACCCTTCTTAAAACATTGAGGACAATGTTTAAATCTAGTATGGGGGGATCTATCGATTTGATTGTGCCTGCAGCCGTTGTTTTTACGTACCCTGTTTTCCCACACAAATATTTTAAAAAATGAAAATTTTTAAAAAATTTCAAAAATAAATAAGTGTTTTGTCACAATTTTGACTTTCCTGCTGGGTAGAATAAGAATAAGTTTTGACCCGATCGAGCGTGTTGAGCTCTAGCTTGTTTCTTAACTTTTAGGCTAAGCGTTCGCGGAAATTCGCGAAGAACGTAAAATGATAATGTTAAGTATGAGTTGGATGCTAAACAGGGATTAGTTGGAAATCTTAAGAGCTCATGTATGTAATTTGTGGCTTTTTCTCCCATAAGCTCTTAACCAGACTAATCATACGTGCTATTTTTGGAAATTAAACTTAAATCAACAATTTTTATGTAGTAAAAATTTTTAGTCTTAGTTCAGATTTATACTTGATTTTTTTAAAAAGAAGTCTTCTCTATATAAAGTATAAAAATGAATGAAATGATGAAAAATAAAAAAATATATAATAATAATATAAAACTGTGGGCTGATAAAAGTTTACTACCTCTTGCCGGCTCACAACCGATGTGGTAGTCTTCTAAAGAAATCCCATAGTAAGAATAAAAATCCGAGACTGATAAAAGTTTGCTGCATCTTGCCGGCTCACAACCGATGTTGCAGCCTTCTAAAAGGTCGAGGGTTACAATTGCAATCAATGTTATGTTAAATTTTAAGTTTGAATTAATAAATATATCTCTTTTTGTTAAATTTAAATATGCTTTTGAACTTTGACTATTTCATTTTAAGTTTTCTAAATAAGCTATGTATATACGGGAAACCTGAGAGTTTTTGAAACCTAAGGTCCGTGAGTCCCAATACTAGTCTCTGTGGGGTGTCAAAAGCCTGGTCACTTAGCCGCAAGGTTGGGATGTGCCGAGACGAAAGTCGCTACATGGGATGATCTCGCCTTCAAATTCATTATTCTCGGGTGGAACGTGAAGCATAGAATTTTGCAAAAAGTTGATCCATGGTTGAAATTCAAAATAGCACATTCGCCTAAGATATAATAATTGTCGGGAGTAAAAGTTCACAAGTTGCAAATATGAGTAGTGTTAGCATCTTAACTGATATTTAACGGTGATTTAGTTTAAGCTTGGTTTGGAGCTAGTGAAAAGTCAGGGACGATGAATTTATCCTTTTTTGGGCATTCTCGGATCGAAATGCATCTTGTTCTATGATCCCTAACGGTTATAAAAATAACGAAAGTCAAATAAGTTAGTTAGTTGCTTAAAAAGAAAAAGTACAAAAAAATGAAAATGAGAAAAAAGGAAAAATACAAAAATATTAATGGTAGTTAGTGTAAATATTTAAAAATGGTAAAAACGGGGCTTCTCGAAGCTATTGATTATTTATTTCCCCTCGATGAACACTTAGCTACTTTTTGAGGTTATTAGTCGAGAGGGATCAAGATTCTTAGTTTTGGTAAGTGTTTACCTATAACATTACGTGAAGACACACAATATCCTAGTATGGGGGATTTTGGTATGCGTTTAATTACACATACCTTTGACCATTAAAAACGAGCTAAATTGACCAAAAACGTACCAAAAATACATTGTATTTGTATGTTTTGTATTTGTATTGTGCAGGTAACGGATATCCAAGAAAAAGGACAAAAACAAGGCCAAAAACGACAAAACCGAGCACGAGAACGGAAAAAGTGTGAAACAAAAGTCAAAATCAAGTAAAAAGTTAAAAAGTCAAAGTCAAAAAGTCAACCAAAGCCAACCCCAACAAAGACAAAGTCAAAGCCGAAGCCGTAATCAAAGAATTACTTAATATCTAATGGGCCGAGACAGCCCATTAAGAAATTATATGAAGACTTAAAGCCATAAATGGGCCCAAATCCCTTTTATACTATACAAAGCCCAAAACCATCCCTTGGCCCAAATCTGTTAAAGACTTAACACACCCAAGCCCTTTTTGACGTTAAGTTATATGTACAAGGACCATACATGCAATAGGGATATATAACATTAAGGGCCAATCCTGCCAACTTCACAAAAACTCTTACACCACAAGGACTACCCTTGCGAACACCCTTATACACATAAGGGGCCAAATTTGCCAAACATTCAAACATATACCCTGTATAACCCAAACCAATTTTACCCGCCATTTACTGTACTTCTCCCACACACATAATTCATGTGTGTTTTACCTGCAACATAAGACAAATCCTTCACCCCACTCCAAAACATCACTATCCATCAACCCCACCCCCACATGGACTCACATCCAGCTGGCAATCCTATACCTCCTAATTGGACAAGATAAAAAACAAACCAAATCAAGGGCTGTGATTATTGGGCTTGATGGCCAAGGCAAATGGAGGGTTTAGATGGTAGTTTGGCTCTCCTCACCAACCAAATACAAGAAACACAAAGCAAAGAGACTTCAGAGCATATATAAAGAAAAATGAAGACAGAAGAAAAATGTTAACTAGGAGTAGGATAATTTTAATTTTAATGTTTTTTATGTCAATTTAAAATTCTGTATTTCTACTTTTAAAGCCTTGTAACCATTTTATTGAATGAATGCAAATTTTAGTTTTCAAGTTTTTACTATTCTGTCTGTTTTAAAATTTTTATGTATTGATGATATTTTATGTTTTACTAGTCATTTCTAGAAGCTCTTTTAAGCCATTACAATCTTTCTTACTCTTAAAAGCTTTTACATTAAGCTTTTAAAAAGTTACTGTTTCATTCATTAAGAAATTGGGAATTTCAGCATTGGAGCATGGTATAAATTGGAAGGCCATGGTATAAAACCTCTTGGGAGGTATTAGGTTGGTGTTCTGATAGTGTACATTCATCTTACAGCTTTGGACATTTGTAAGATCTTAATTTTCCTTTTTAAGTTCATTTTATGCAATTTACTATTCATCAGCTTATTCTTGCTTATTATGCTTGTTTTTGTCTTTATTATGCTTAATATATCGTATATGTGCTTATTGGTTCTTTCCAAATAGTTATTTTGTTCTGATTTAGCCTTAAATTGTTAATTTAGTTTTTAAAGAGGTGTTTGGGTCAAGGGTGAAAAACGGGTCAAAATGGTTACATCCTGTCTTGGGTCATCAAATCTATTTTCATTAGTTCTAAATGAGTCC
>BQNB010094280.1:7948-26158 GCA_026074375.1 Tanacetum coccineum | reverse complement strand
CTTTTAGACAAAATGCAATGACTTCTAGACAAAACGCAACGAATGAAGCAAAACGTAGTGTCTTGAGGCAAAACACAACGAATGAAGCAAAACGCAGTGTCTTGAGGCAAAACGCAACGAATGAGCAAAACGCAACCTTGAGACAAAACGCAATGAGCAAAACGCAACCTTGAGACAAAACGCAATGATCAAAACGCAAGATCTTCTAGGCAAAACGCAAGATTTGTTGCGATTTGGGCAGCATAACGTTGAGATTTACTTTGATAAAGGGTCTTCAGTAGGCAAAACGCAATGATGAAGCAAAACGCAAGCAGCAAAACGCAATGTTGAAGCAAAACGCAAGCAGCAAAACGCAATGTTGAAGCAAAACGCAAGCAGCAAAACGCAATGTTGAAGCAAAACGCAAGCAAGAACACCCCTTCAGATAGGCAAAACGCAGCCACGAAAAAATCTTCAAACTTACTTGTAAGCTGCGAAATGATGTTAAAACCACCTAGTAATGATGCAAGGAATTGATCTAAGCCCGAAAGTACAAGTCTTTAACACTTTTAACCACGAAACAAAGATCAAAGTTGATTTTTTTTTCTTGCTTTTTTTTCGAACCAAAGAAAAACAACCAACAAAACCCACGAATTTCACACAAAACAAACACTAAACACCCCTTGGCGAGTGATACCACATGTTATCCCATGAATTTAATCCATTACACAACAATAATCTTTACCAATATGCTAGAAAATAAGAAGAAAACTTAGAGAGAGAAAGTAGAGAGAGAAACAAGAAAGGAAGATTAGATTAGAGAATTGGTGGATTACAAGTGATAGAAATGTAACCAACACCCTTCACAAAGTGTGGTGAAGGGATATTTATACCCATGCCTTGCTATCTTGGCACTTGGGCTTTCTAAACGGGTCGGGTTTGGTTTAACTTGGGCTTTGAGCCCGAAACACAAACAATATTAGATTACAATCCAAACCCGTTGAACCAGACTAGCCTATTATAATACAAGACCTAGTTTGAGTTTCTAAGACCGATAACATTCTTGTTTGACTTAATATAATTAAGGCTAACAAGTTCTTACTCGATGGATTGAGAAAATGAAGTCTGTGCAAGATATGAGTGGTTGTAGTATTGACCAAAAAGTAAAATACACTGCTGGTTCATTTATGGGTAAGGCTTTAACGTGGTGGAACTCTCAGATTCGCACGCTAAGCCGGGAAGTTGTTGTTAGTATGTCATGGAATGACTTTAAGTTTATGATGATAGAAGAGTTTTGTCCTAGTCATGAAATGCAAAAGTTAGAAATTGAGTTGTGGAATCACGCCATGGTCGAGGCTAGCCATGCTGCGTATACTGATAGGTTTCATGAGTTGGCTAGGTTAGTTTCATATTTGGTGACTCTAGATAGTAGGATGATTGAGAGGTATGTGTATGGCCTTGCTCCACAGATCTGTGGGATGGCGGCAGCAATGGAGCCAAAGACTATACAGAAGGCTGTGCAGATTTCTGGTGCACTGACCGATGAGGCTGTTAGAAATTGATCAATTAAGAAGGTTGAGAAAAGAGGAAATATGGGGGAACCTAGCAAGGATAAGAATGGTAGGGATGATAATAATAGAACTATGACTAGAAATTCTTTTGCTACTACCGCAAACCATGTAGGAAGAAGGAATACGGGTACTTGGCCAAGTGTACCACCTGCAACTCCTACCATGCACCCGAAGGGTCTTGTAGAACATGCTTCAACTGTAACCGCCCAGGTTATTTGGTAAAGGATTGTAGAGGCGTGCCAAGGAATATGAATCCTATCAATGCTAGAAACCCAACTGTTAGGGCATGTTATGAGTGTGGTAGTACCGACCATGTCAGGTTAGCTTGTCCTAGATTGAATAGGGCACAAGGACCGAAAGGAAACCATCCAAACCAAGTTGCTGCTAATAACGAGGGTCAGGGTGTGGAAACCAAGGGAACCAAGCAAGGTGTAGGGCATTCATGTTGGGAGCAGAGGAAGCTCACCAAGATCCAAACATTGTGACGGGTACGTTTACTTTGAACAATCATTTTGCCACTACCTTATTTGACAACAGTGCCGACTATGTTTTTGTTTCCTTTACTTTTATACCTCTCTTGGGCATAGAGCCCAGCGAGTTAGGTTTCAAATATAAGATTAAGATAGCTAGCTGGCAGCTAGTAGAGATTGATAAGGTTATTAAGGGTTGTAAATTAGAAATCGAGGGTCATGTCTTTGACATCGATTTAATACCATTCGGGCATGGGAGTTTTGATATGATTATAGGTATGGATTGGTTGTCAAATCATAAGGCTGAAATAATTTATCATGAGAAAGTAGTGAGGATACCACTACTAGATGGCAAGGTGCTTAGAGTTTTAGGAGAAAGACCGGAAGAGAAAGCGAGACTTTTGATGAGTGCTAAGGCTAGTGATAAGAAACAAGAAGAGATTGTTGTGGTTAGAGATTTTACCGAGGTGTTTCCGGATGATTTATCAGGATTGCCACCTCTCTGGGAAATTGAGTTCTGGATCGAGTTAATCCCTGGAGTTGTATCGATTTCAAAGTCTCCCTATCTTTTGGCACCTTCTGAATTGGAGGAGTTGTCAGGACAACTCAAGGAATTCCAAGACAAAGGTTTCATTCGACCAAGTACGTCGCCTTGGGGAGCGCTGGTGTTGTTCGTTAAGAAAAAGGATGGTTCTTTTAGGATGTGTATTGACTATAGAGAATCGAACAAATTGACTGTTAAGAATCGTTATCCGCTTATTATGATTGATGATCTATTTGACCAAATGCAAGGGTAGTAGTTTTTCTCAAAGATAGATCTTAGGGCTGGATACCATCAGTTGAGAGTGCATGAGGATGACATTCCAAAGACTGCGTTTAGAACTCGTTATGGACATTTCAAGTTCATAATAATGCCCTTTGGTCTGACTAACGCAACAACACTATTCATGGATTTGATGAATAGAGTTTGTAGGCCTTATCTTGATAAGTTTGTGATAGTGTTTATAGATGATATCTTAATCTACTCTAAGACTCAGAAGGAGCATGTAGAACACTTAAGGTTAGTCTTGGAACTGCTCAAGAAGGAAAAACTGTATGCTATGTTTTCTAAGTGTGAATTCTAGCTAAGAGAAGTGCATTTTCTTGGGCATGTGATAAATGGTAATGGGATTCATGTAGGCCTTAGTAAGATTAAAACTGTTAAGAATTAGAAAGCCCCTAGAACACCATCTGAGGTTCGTTCGTTCTTAGGATTGGCTGGATATTACCGTAGGTTCATTGAGAACTTTTCTAAGAAAGCTAAGTCTCTTACTATCTTGACTCAGAAGTGTAAGACTTTCGATTGGGATGAGGAACAAGATTTTAAGTGTGAATTCTGGCTAAGAGAAGTGCAGTTTCGTAGGCATGTGATAAATGGTAATGGGATCATGTAAGACCCTATTATGATTGAATCTTCAGAATTGGGAAGAAGCCCCTAGAATCCGACTAAGGTTTGTCGTTCTTAGGATAGGCTGGATATTATTACCGTAGGTTTTTGAGAACTTTTCTAAGATAGCTAAGTCTCTTACTATCTTGACTCGGAAGTGTAAGACATTTTGATTGGGTGTGTAGAACAGAATTGGCATTTCAAACTTTAAAGGATAAGTTGTGTAATGCGCCTGTTCTAGCTCTCCCCGATGGACTAGAAGACTTTGTGGTGTATTGTGATGCGTCCTGGTTAGGACTAGGCTGCGTTTTCGTTGAGCAGAGAGTAATTAAAGTGATCGCATATACGTCTAGGCAGTTGGAAAGATTCTTGAAAGAATTATATACCCATTGGATTTGGAATGGGAGAGTGTGTTTGCCTTAAGATTTGGAGACATGTATCTATTATGGGACCAAAGAGTGTCATCTATTCGGATCTTAAGAGTCTTCAGCATATCTTTATTCAGAAAGCAGTTTGAAATACTTTGTTGACTGCGTCGCTGGATAGAGTTGGTTAGTGATTATGACTGTGAGATTCGCTACCATCATGGTAAGGGGAATGTGGTGTTGATACCTAAGTAGGAAGGGAAGAGTGTAAAGCCTAAGAGAGTTAGAGCTATGAATATGAACCTTCAATCGTTAGTATCAAAGGATAGGAATTACTGGCGGCTCAGAAGGAGATGTAGATGAAGTCTGCGGGTTGTTAGAAAGATTTGGATGAGATGATAGAACAGAGAAGTGATGGGACTTTATACTACCTGGATCGAATATAGGTGCCTTTAAATGGTGATCTGAGAACCCTAATAATGGACGAAGCCCATAAGTTGAAGTACTTTGTACACCTAGGAGTTGATAAGTGTATTATGACTTAGAGATTGGTATGTGCGCAGATGGGTAGGAAGAGGATTTAGACTGTGTATGTAGTAACGTGTTGACTGTTTAAAAGGTTAAGGCTTAACATCAGAGGCCATCCGACTTGCTACAGCAACCTGAGATTCCCGAGTGGAAATGTGAAAGTATAGCTATGGATTTTGTAACTAAGTTGCCTAGGACTAGTAGTGGGCATGACACAATCTGGGTCATTGTGGACTCGAATTAAACTAAGTCTGCTTTTTTCTACTTATGCGTAAGGATTATAATGATGGATAGATTGGCTAGGATTGTATTAATTGAGATAGTTGTAGACATGGTTGTGACCGATCCTTGATCATATCGAATCATGATAGTCGTTTACATCAAGGTTTTGTGAAGTCAACTGCCAGATGCATTAGGGAAACTCTGTTTGGGACATAAGGACGGGCTTACCACCCTAGACCGCTAGGTCAGGTGAGAGTACTATTTCAGACCTTGGTAAAGACATGCTTAGAGATGCATGTTGGACTTCGGGGCGAAGTTGGGTTGTTCATCTTCATTGGTTGAGTTTTCGTTGTGTTCATTAGTTATCATTCTGGTGTGAGATGTGCTTCGTTTGAGGCATTGCATGGTAGAAAGTGTCATTCGCCAATTATGTGGGCTGAGGTTGGAAAGGTCAGTTGATAGGACTTGAGTTGGTACATGAGACCACTGAGAAGATCTCAGAAATTAAGGATAGACTTAAGGCTGCCTATGATCGTAGAAGAGTATGTTGATTAAGAGAAGGAAAACCCTTGGAATTTTATGTAGGAGAGCATGTCTTGCTCAAAGTGTCGCCTTAGAAAGGTGTGGTACACTTTGGGAAGAAGGGAAAGTTAGCACCTAGGTTTGTCGGACCCTTTAAGATCACTGAGCAGATCGGTCCGGTAGCCTATAGACTTAGGTTGCCTAAGGAATTGAATGGTGTTTGACTCGTTCATTTTATCGAACCTTAGAAGTGTTTGGCTGACCAACACTGCAAGTATAACACCCTGTGTTTTCAAGTCATTGACGACGTCGATAAATCCACAATGTACCTTTTGTATTATACGCATTTGCTTTAAATCATAAATGTTAAGCTAAATCGCGTAAGCTAAAAATTAGCGTTCAATGTAAACGGGCATCAATCAATTAAGCGTTTACATCAATCAAGTATTAAATAATTATTTTGAGAATAATTATGATCCTTGTTCATTTATTTTATTGGCTACGTAAGTTAAATACGTTTCGCGATAAATGTACGTTAAAGCATAACCGGAAGCACGTTAATTTATTAACGCTTCAACAAATACCCTCGATTATACCCAATACCTAAAGTTTTATTAAACTTTAGCCAAGTAAATGTTATTTACACTTTGTACACTAGAAATGAAACAATATGCAAGAAATTGCAAGTAATCACATCTTTATGTAATTTCTACAAGTTATAACTTGTATATATGATGCAAGATATATTGTTAAATACCAAAAGCCTTCTAGAAGGCCTCCCCCCCCTCATTACACACGGCACAACACCAAAGAGATAAGAAAATGAGTCATTTTACTAGCAACTTGGTCAAGAGTACTTCACATTGCATTTAAACCAAGCCATCCTTTGTCTCCTTGACCAACAACTTTCCTTAAGACCATGGATATGTTCCTTGACTAACTATTGCACCTTTTTGACCATCTAGCTCTTATATAATACTAGTATACATGCAAGTAACTCATACAAGCAAAAACACTTAGCAAAAAAATTCACAAACCTCCCTTTTGTGCCCATAGAGCCCACGGCTCAATACCCTCACCCACACAAACCCATACAAAATTTTATTCAACCTATACCCTTCTATACACATCCATTATAAGACATTCTAAGGTGTTTCCAACCATTGAATCACCATTTCCAAGTATTACTCAAGTGAAAGAAAGCTAGGGTTTTTATTAGGTAAACAAGGGTTTCATCTTGCAAGCTTTGGTTTTGTGGCTAAACAAGGGTTTAGCACTTGATTATCATCATCATCACACATCATAAGGTCTACTAGAAACCTTTTTGTTCTTATAATTTTCATTTTTATGCATATGGTTATTCTATGTTAGCTTAAATCACCATTTAGGATTTTATCATGAAAATGAGATTTTTACTTGAAATGATCACATGGATTACTTTTATATATGTTGTGTTATTACTTATATCATACTAAAAAGGATGAGAAAATATTGTATCAAGTTATTTTGGTGTAAAAATGATTATGGGTTAATTAGGGTTTTTATGATTTCCTAATATGTTTTAAGTTAAAGAAATATATATGACAAGTTAAGGTTAATTATGGACTTATGTTAATGTTGTATAATTATTAATATAAGAGTATAAAAGATGAGAAGACTTGTACACACATGGTTTTGTGTAAAATAACTACATATAAAAACTAGTGATTTATGGATTATTTATAAAAAGTTTTATGGTTTTATTATGTTAAAATAAAAGACTTGGAAGTTGGGACAAAAGGGACCTTGGTTGGACAATGGACTTAATATACATATGATATATGACATATAAATAATATGTATAGGCAATATGAGACTTTTGGTGAAATACAAAAATCGATAAATAAATGGTGAAACAATGGGTTGGAAAAATGGACTTATCCTACTAGCAACAAACATTCTATCCCCTTTTCTTCTCGTCCAATTCGTATATAAGACATACTAAATTTTATGTTTTTATATAGTAATACATTCACGGACGATTCGAAAAGGCAAGAAACTTGTTTAAACGATTTACTAACGAAGAAAAAGTTACGTTAAAAACGAGTTATACGTTAATTAAACGGAGTTTATAAAATAATTTTTATAAAATTTATATCAAACAGCAAGTTTGATATTTTTAACAAATAATACATATTTTTGGGATTCCAAAATGATAAGAATCGTAATTTTTCAATTAATAACGAACGAGTTATGAATTTCGCAAGTTTACGACAATTAATACTTTTATAAAACTATTTTTATAAAAGTTACTGTTCATGACAGAAAGTTATATTTTTGTAAACCTCATAAAATTATAGAACTTTCAATTACGAGATCGTGCTCGAAAGAATCGCTAAAAACGGAGCTATAACGAATAAAATACGACATTTACGGGGTTTACGACAACAAATACGAGTTAAATAAAACTTACGTCTGATGTGAACAGTAAAAGTTACTGTTCACCAGGGGGTCAAAATATGGAAAATATCAAATTATGTATGTAGTCTCGTCTGTAATACGAAAAAGATGGGCATAAGAAAGCAAGAAAACGGTATTAGAAAGTGGAAAGTTATGACGATTTTACCAAAAGTATGTTTATAAACATTTTAATTTTATAAACATGTTTTCACTTAAACATTTAGATGGTGATTAGCTATATAGACTTATGCATGGTCGGCCCCCCCCCCCCCCCCCCCCCCATGAACCCTCCTCCAACCCCCTGCCTCGCCATTATGCCCGTACTACCTATACGTACCTCCCGCCCCCCATGTCCCCCCACCCACCCTTCAAGTGCATTCGATCTTTTACGTGACGCTTTATCTGCGATATTTGGTTTATCAGAACTCAAGGTGAGTTCTTAGCCCCACATTTTTTACACTTCAATGATTATTATATATGGGTGTGGGGGAAACATGCTTTGATATTATTAATTGGACGCAAGTATGATTACATGTTTGCTAAGTAGCGATTACTCACAGTTTAAGTCCCATGTCATGAACTGTCAATTGCATAGATGTAGTTGTTAATTACATTATGTGAGCGCGAATGTTATTTAATAGATCTATTTGGGAAACGACCTCCCCGTTCGGGTGACTAGCTATCACTAGGAACGAACGTTATAGCATGTCGAATTTAGGATGTTTAGGGTTAGACATCCGGATGGGCGTAAATTGCAATATATATTTTAATTGCAAGAAAGATTGTCGAGCTTCAGTGTCATGAGCTTAGTGTAATGTATAGGTTTTGGTGATGTCTGAATGTGTTGCTTATCACGGGAAAAGTCTTGCGTCATGCATATTATGATTTATTAAAACCTGTGAATTCACCAACATTATTGTTGACGTTTTTTAAAGCAATGTTTTTTCAGGTGTATACAGTAAGCTTAGGTGGCAGGATACATTGGTGATTTTGTTTTGGGAAGTCATGCTAAAGATATGGTTGTTTTATGTTGTAAACCAGTATCTTTGTAATAATAATCAGGAATAAGTTAAAGCTTCGGGCTATTTGTATCAAATATTTGTTAAATCCAATGTATCAGTTTTAAAACGACTTTTTGGTCGTTCTGTATATATATCTTGTGTTATGATCTGTGAAGTAAACACGCCCCGGACCTTATTTCCGATACGACCCTATTTAGGGGGGGGTGTTTCAGACAAGGCCCTTAGATGAGATCCAAGTTTATGCCAAGTTAAATTTTATAGAAGAGCATGTAGAAATTTTAGGAAGACTGTTCAAGAAGCTGAAGCGTAGTAGGATTGCCATCGTCAAGGTTCGGTGGAATTCGAAACGTGGTCCTGAATTCACATGGGAACGTAAAGATCAGATGAAGCTTAAGTACCCGCATTTGTTTAGTGATGATAGTAGTTAAATTTCGGAGTTGAAATTCTTTTAAGGGGGTAGAATGTAACCTTTTCCCTTTTGTGTTCTGAATATTTTATTTTTAGTCCTTTGACTATTTGACGTTTGTCAGTTTATTCAAATATTGTACCGTGTTGACGATGGTGATTTTTGAGAATTGAGTTAGTTTATGGTTCATTGTGTATAATAATCCTTTTAGAAGGTATTATTATGTTATTTGTATTCCGGGTGGTTTAACCCGTGAATTTTGAGAAATGCCGTTTTTCTTTTTTAAAAAACGAGTCATTATATGTGTGCCACGCACTCACACACCCCCTCTGTTAATGCCTAAATGACGTTTTTAAAGTGAAAAGGGAAAATATGTCACAAGTAAAATACTCTCGTTAATGGGAAAAAAGTATTTTTAAAGTGAATAGAAATGCTAATTAACTTTGGAAAATAGTTTACAATCGAGTTTTATGAGTTTTAAGTGATTCCGATATGAAAAGAAAGACCCGAACCCCCTCCTAGGATGCTAAACTAGGCGTGTAAGCTTTGGGGATAAGAAGGCCTAATTTTAGCTAAACTTGTCCCAAGGTTGTACATTTATATTCTTATCACTAAACATTTCCACTCATTCCATTTCATTTCAAAATTCAAACACATACACACCTCCTTGTGTGTGTATGCGTCCGAATTCAAACAACAACCAAACATCATAAATTTTCCAACTTTGATCAAGAACGTGATATTCCGGGTTGATACGAGTATTTGGGTATTCATTTAAACAACGTTTGGATTGTTCGGTTCGTGTCGAAATCTATATTTTGAAGACTTTTCTTGTAAGTTTCTAAATTTAAATTTCGTTTGTCCTTTTGGGTTTATATTGATGCATAGATGTTAGTTGTACAAGTTGATCATCGTAAAAATTGATTTTTGGAAACGAAACGGATAAAAGGTTGTGTTCGGTTTGCGTTGGATTTAAAAAGAAACAAAAGGGTTTTATAGTTTTGATGTTGTGGCCGTGATGGTTGAAAAACATATATTTCTAAATAGCTTATTTTGGATAATAGCTTGTATAGCTTATTTTTGGGCTTATTTCGTGGCTTATTATGAGCTTATAGCTCACGGCTTATTTTGAAAACACAAGGAAAGTGTTTTTGATTATTTACTTTGATTGACGTATATTCGTGGACTACTATTTCGGCTTACGGTGTTAACCGAATATACATAACGTAGCTTATTAACATATTTTGAGCTTATGGACTAGTTTTTGGAGCTTTTGGGCTCACGGCCCATTAAGCATAAATAAGCCATGGCTTAATGTGGTCCGGGTTATTTTTTACTATCAAACTAGCTTATATATACTAGTGGGCCTTGGTTTTGGGGTTAAAACGTGTTTTGGACCTATAGAAACCTTATTTGGACCCTTATTGGACTTAAATAGCCCAGTTAAGAGCTTTATTTAGCCGTTTTAAGAGTTTGTCGGACTTTTAAAAGTTGAAATGAGTTTACAAAATGATATTGAACGTTGCCTTGAGAAAAACACTTTGATAAGTGTCGGGGATTGTGATTTTGAGAATTTGTGTCGAAAAGTGTCGAAAATGTGAAAATTATTTAAAATAAAGGGCTGAAACCTTGAAAAACGTTATATAAACGTACGGGTCATGTCGAAATTTCGTAAAAAAGTTTATACTAGAAATTTTACTTAAGAACGTGATTTTTGATTTTAAATAATAAAATATCATTATTTTATTATTTTATTATTTTAATAAATTCACTAAAAGATGAAAAATATATTTTTTCTTAAAAATTCTCTAATATGTTTAGTGTGAGTAAACGTTTCATTTTCAACCATATTCTGATTATTTTTACGGTAACTAAGGTTACCGAATAGATTTATCGGGTTATATTTATAACTATTTATTATAAATATTTACTTATATTACTTATCTATTTTCTTTAAATAGTATAAGTATGTATCGTTGAGATATCGGATTGATAAGATATTTTGGGATGAGACGTCAACCATCACACCACTAAATTTTTGCGGGTAATTGTACAACGCGTCTAACCTCTATGCATCAAACGTGAAAACTGTTTTGGATAAATGGGACATTAATTGGACTAGGTCATGTCGCGGAGCGGTCGTAGATTTTTCTTTATGTATTGAGTTTAGTGAGGAGTCAGTTGCCTTGAGGTGAGTTCTCGGGCCACCACTTTTTTATATCTTTTTCGTTTGGGGCCAAAAAAATGATACTCAAATGGTTTTGAACTGTTTTTTTTACTTTGCGAAATGTGGTTTTATTTTTAGGACAAGATATGTGCTTATGACTGGTATGTCAATATATGTTGTGATTTTACTTGCATGCACTATGTTTGGCACGTCAAGTGTTATGATTTGACTTGCATGTGTTATGATGCACTCCCCCCCCCCCCCCCCCGTCCCCCCCCCCCCCCCAACCCCGTAGTCAATCGTAAGAGAGATTCGCGCACTGTGTCTAGTGTTGATCCTGCCCTAATATAGTGCTCCAGCTGGTAGAGGCCCTTTATGGTGCTAAGTGAATATTTGAGAGTTGCGACTCCAAGAGCATTGGTATATGTTGTTTTCATGACTAGCGGGGATGATAGGGCTTGGTGATCGACTAGCAGGGATGCTAGGTCGTTTTACATGATTAGCGAGGATGCTAAGTTATCGATTATTTGCATATATTCACTGTCATATTGCACTACTGTCTACTGTTTTGAGATATTGGCACAACTTTTGGTTTGGAGTTGATAACGCTCCAAATATAGATAAAATATCCCTCGAAAATACATGAAAAATATATGTTAACGCATGAAATATTCAAAGTTTGGTTGTTTGTTGTGTAATATTTATTTCAGGACCAAGAATAAAGAAAAGGACTAAACATGCAAAGAAATCCGGTCACATGCACTAACGGTCATTATGAAAAGGATTTATAAAGTGAACTAAAGAAAAGAGGTTATTGATCGATAGGCAGATGCGGCGCATCATTAACTTCTAGTGTGGCGTACTATCCAACGAAGTAAAATGGCACTTTAATTATACACCAATTGCGGCGCATAATTTCTCAAGTGCCGCGCACTTTACCTTCAGTTACTTAAAAATCATAATGATTGCCTTTATTATGCAACCATTGGCTTGCATTCTTCCCACAACTAATGCTCACTCAAAGGCTATAAAAGGAGGACGAATTCAGCTCTAAAATAATCATCATCATCATAAGAGAATAAGATAGTTAGGAAGAATTTGGGGAATTGTTCTTAGTTCATTGTAATTCCCAGGTATTAATCATCTAAGAAGGTGTAATTCAAGCTATTAAGGGCTGTGACAGAGTTGTTTATAGTTTAGAGTTGAATTTCCGAGTTGTTAGAATCGTTGTCCGAAGGAAAACTCTTAAGAATCAATATGATTTGCTATTGGAATCGGTATAAACATGTTTCTCTCCTTGAATGTTATGTTTTCTGAATCTAACATGCTTATTATGTGTTTTACCTCCATGAATATGGAGTAGTTTGTTCATGTTTATTTGGGATTTATGGAGGTTAACTGGATTAATTTGGGTTCGCGCTCTAATGATTATTTGGTTAAGTGATATTATGAACTTGATATTTAGAAATTTGATTTATCGATCATCTTTGATCATCCCTACTAGTCTGTATATAGGTCGAAAGACTCCGGCTATATGTTTGATTTATAGATGTTTGTCTATAACAACTAGGTATTTGCTTCGTGAGGATTAGCTAATAAAATGTTCATCATCCCAAATATATGAATGTTTAAGGGCTCATCCTTCATGTCTAACGCAACTTGTAAGAAAGAAAGTTTTATATTTGTTATTTCCAAAAAAACGTGAACTATTTTAAAGCGCCACAACACACGCTCTTGTTTTATTATAGTCTATTTTTCTAATTAAGATTAAAGGCCGAAAGGATTCTTGTTATGTTAAATAGAAAAATCTCTTGATTAAACATACCCGAGCATCTTTTGATTATACCTAATTTCATGAAACTTTCATCCATCCCGAGTTATTTTCATTACTCTTAGTCTCTCAAATAATACATTGTTTTATTATCTTGGAATTTGATTTATCAATTTTATTTTAGATCGTGACAGTCTATTAGATAAACCCTTTCGTAATATAATCGACCCTTTCTAAGAATAACCAATCCCGTGGAACGACATGGTCTTACCCTAAACCTATACTATAAACGGGGGTTTATACTTTACCCCTGTGTTAGTTGGAATTTGGATAAAACTAGAATTATAAATTTAAAGCTTTTATAACACATCAAAGTTTTTGACGCCGCTGCCGGGGATTGATTTCATTCTTGAAATAGTCATTATTATATTACAAACTAAAAATTTTAAAATCACCGTACAGTTTTCTGGCAAACTGAACCAATTTTTCACAGAAAGTGCGCCGCACCTAACCATTGTGCGTCGGTTTTTCTGCAAATTAAGTACGCCGTACTTATAGCAAATACGCCGCACTTCTTGCCCCTTTTACAAACAGAACCAATTTTTCAAAGGAAAAGAACATCAAAACAAAAAACTCCAAAACCCATAAGCTGTAAATTGACCATTTGAAAATGTGGAATTTATTCTTTGTGTTCATAATAGTCAAAATCTTGTATTATCATAATTTATACATTAAAATGAGAAAAATCAAAAAGAACTATTTGATAGCTTGCTTATTTAAAATTCTAAATGCCTACACATGTCTTTTATTTGCTAAGTGTTGCTTATTTAACTTTGATCTCATGCAAAATAAATATAAAAATAAAAACTTCAAAATAATTAAAGAATTTTATTTGATGATGAATGTGCTTAAAAACTTGATATTTTCTATGTTTAATAGATATTTAGGAAATAATGAAAATAAGAAAATAAAAATGCTAAAATTAAAAATTTTAAAAGTCTTAAAACTCAAAAAATACGCCGTACTTTTTATGAAGTGCGCCACACTTTCCTAGCTGAAACTAAACAGAATGCTTATTTCTTTGTTTTTGAACGAGATTTGCTTGAATTTAAAAATGCTATCTGTTTATTGATAATATGTAAATGTAAAAAGGTATAAAAGTTATAGATCCCAATTCGAGTCTTGGAAAAATTTGCTTAGGAGAAAATGTCGTTGTAATTTCAAGTGACAAGGTAAAAGGATCTGGAGACTGGAATTCTCCAGAATTTCAAGACACTGCTAACAGTAGACAAAAGAAGGAAACGAAGGCTATGGTTTTTTACCAGATGGATACCGAAGAAGTTAGTGATAGATTCGTGGCTCTTTGTTTTGTCAATGAGCTGGAAACTTAAAATGGTGAGATTAATCTTGGAGTAGAGGAGAACATGATTTCAAACGAATATGCAGTAAAGTTATGCTTGGATCATGAAGTTAAAAGAGGAAACAAAGTGGTTAAGAAGGAACTCATTGTTGCACTAAGAGGTGAAATCTATTTTGTGAAGTTCATTATCAACCCAAAAGAAGATGATGTTGAACCTGGGGTGATTTTCAGAAAATCATTCCTACGTATGACCAAAGCAATTACTGATTTCGGGGTTGGAACCGTCACAATATACCCTGATATTGATCCATTCCTGGAAGAAACTGAAGAAGAAGAAAAGAGCAATGATGATTGGGACCATCTGCTAGATATTAACTTGGATGATGTACCATTGTTGGGTGAAGAAGGACTTCCGCCATTTGTGTGCAAAATAAGGAAAAGTAGTCGTAATAAAAAACGGTCAATGGAGAACCTTAATTTTTTTCTATCAAGATATAGGAACATCTTCATCAGCTGGTGGTCATTTAACACAAGAAGAAGCATCAAAAGAAGCATTAGCAATCAGAATGAGCCGAAAGTTTGCTTTATTAGAGGAAGAAAGACCTATAATCGAGACAATGACTTATCATGACAAATACAAGAAAATTCTCGATGAAGTTTGGAAAGACAGGGTGGAGTTAGATGGAAAGATTGAAAAAGAAGAAGAGGAAGCAGTAAAAAGGATTAAGGGTGAGGCGTTAAAAGAGAAAGCCGATTCTGGAGCATTCATATTTCCCATCAGACTGGAGGGACATGTTAACAAAAATGCATTGGCAGATACTGGGTCGGATATCAATACTATGCCTTATCGAATTTATGAGCAGCTAGGGAGAGAAGATATGAAAAAGGTTGATAGAGGAATTACAATGATAAATTACACTCAGGCAGAAGCTATGTGGATACTCACAAATGTTCTTTGTCAGGTAGGGGTCACTACCTTAATTGCTAAGTTTCTAATCTTAGATATTCTAATCGACCGTGATGCATCAATAGTGGTTGGTCGGGGATGCCTGCGTACGATCGATGGCATAGTAAATACGCCGGAGAGACTTTTCTCGACTTTTGATGGATTTTATCACCAAACCTTCCATGCTGCAAGATCAGATGTTATGAGAAACGCATAAAGTGATAATGATGACAAGGATGAGTGCCAGATAAAAAGAAATAAGTTTGGAGCACCGATATATGGACCAAATCCTGCACCGTACTTGAACTGTAACGATCCAGCTGAGCGATCGTTAGCTATACAAATAGTAACTAACCCATTTCGGAAAATTAGTGTTTGGAAGAAGGCGGTTAGTTTCTTTGGCTCATTACCAGTACCATTAAAGCACGTTAACTAGAAACCTAATTATAAGGGTTTTTATACTAAAGAAGAAGAAGCAACAGGACAATGGCGTACTGAGATAAGGCTAACTGATTCGTATGGAAACATTTATTTGCAAGGGTTTACAACAAAGAAAACGAACCGAAAATTGTCAAAGTACCATAAGTTGAGTGACATCATGTCACCCAATTGGTTTGTGGAGTGAAAAGTTAGACCAAGTTGGAATAAAGTAGGAAACCTATGTACTCCTATTATAACTATTTTCTTTCTTTCTTTGTTGAGTCTTAAATAAATCAATTGTATAAATCTATAAGGGATTACATTTGATGTATGGGCGTTAGTCCAATGAATATTAATATTAAGTCAATATGATAAGTTGAAATTATGTTTAAATTATGAAGTTTGCAAAGCAAGTTTTGTGTAATATATATATATATATATAATATAAATTTTAAAAAAAGAAGGGAGAAGTACGCCGCACTTTTAGGAAGTGCGCCGCACTTTAGAGCAGTTTTCATAAATAAGACCTACCAAACATGATTCTAAATCATTATATAAACACATACATTCACCAAAACCCCGGGGGTTCTCACAAAAACAAAGAAAATTTCAAAAAGATCAATCCATGAACCATTTAATCATGCCTATGGTATGTTTATATCATTCCTTAACTTATTTATTATCAATTTGTTTTAAATTTCTTGTCCATTAGGGTTTATAATAATTAGATTAGGGAAAATTAAATCCGCGTTTGGTATAAAAAATTAACCCATAGAATTATGATATTTAGAAGTTGTTTGACACATGCATGCTTGATATTGATTAATCTAAAAACACTGTTCATATTATGAATTTACATTTAAAATTAAATTGTTTGAAGACCATAAAAAAATTTCACCAGCCCAGAAAGTATGCTGGTTTTGTTCCAAAACAGCCGCACTTTGTCCATTCCCCAGGAAGTACGCCGCACTTCAGGGAAGTGCGCCACACATTTTACACCAGAATGTAACATAGTGTTTTAAAAACCATCAAAACCATGACCATCTAACATTACTATAACTTTATTATTGATTGTTTTTTGATGTGTAGACTATGGGAACACACGATGATGAGGCCGGATCATCATGATCCAAACGCCCTAGACAACATGAAACCGTGGAAGAGGTATTGCTTCCACAAGTTCACCATGAGTTCTTGCTATGGGAAGGATGTAACAGAGATGCAAAGTCTAGGTACAACACTAGATTAGCCCAATTGCTTCCTAGACATGTTTACTCGCTGTGTGTCGTGAATTGGGATGTGCTGAATAGAATGGGTTGTGATGGATAAATTGATGACATGTTGAGAATTAGGTTGCGTGAAGCTGAATCGAATGAAGAGATATTCACTTTTGTGGCATGGATTAGAGCTTTTAATATCAATGAACCAATTTATGCAGAGCTTTGCCACGAGTTTTATTCGACTTATGAATTTAACGAAGTTTGTGCTGACGATGAATTACAAACCAACAATATAATCAAGTTTAGACTTGGTGGACGTGCCCACATTTTGACTTTGTTGAAGTTTGCTCGTAGATTGGGATTGTATCATGCTGATGAGCTGAAAGAAGATGGTTTTAATGTTTACTTTGAAGGAGGTTTGCGTAGTGAGAGCATTTTAACGCTCAGGAGTATTGGTTAAGTATTAGTCGAGAGGAAAAACTTGGTTTATCTAGGAGTCACACTTCTACTATTTGGATTCCAATTTTGAGCGCGATTCACAAGATGATCACTTATGGTTTGTGTCAGAGGACAACTTGGTATGATAAGATTCAGAAAAATGATTTGTGGCTCTTGAGTATGTTTGATGCTAGACACCAAAATGGGTATGCGAATGTGGCTTGGTTGATTGTGAGGTGGATGAAGAGGAAAGGAGCTGACACTCAAAAGGAAAGTCAAATTTGATGTGGATAATTTATCTCAAAGATTGCTAGGAAGTGCAGGGTGTTGACAGAGGATGTGGTAAGGAGTTTGAGTGCTCTGATTTATTGTAGAGATTTGGATATGACTCCGCTAAGGGATTTGATCGACTCTGAGGGTAAACTTATTCCTGAGGATCCACAGCTGGGTGTACCAAGAGTTGGTATTCCTAGACCTCCGAGAGCTTCTATGCAGGATTTGTATGATAGGATGGGTAGGATGGAGATATGCCAAGAGGCAATAGAGGGGATGGAGTATATGCATTCATATCACTAGGACAAGTACCAGGGAGTGTTTGAGCACATGGATGAGGTTTATGTAACATTTCGTATTTTCAGGTCATTTACGACGTCATATATTTCACTAATTATTTTTCTTTCTTTCTTCTCGTACGCGTTCGCTTTCAATTCTTATTATATAGTTAAATCGCGTAAGTTAAAAATAATCATTCAACGTAAACGGACACCAAACAAATTAAAGTTTACGTCAAACAAGCATTGTATTATTTTTTGTGAAAGTAATAATCTACTTTTATATTTTATTTTTATTGGTTACGTAAAACGTTTACGTTTTACGATAAAATACGTTTAAGCATTCCCGGAACCACCAAAACTTTTCCACGCTTCAACAAATACCCA
>BQNB010094279.1:0-26158 GCA_026074375.1 Tanacetum coccineum | reverse complement strand
GAGGCTAAGTCTGTGTTGAGAGATCTTTTTGTGGAAGTTAACTGTGGTTCTGGTATTGTTGCAATGGATGAGCTTTCTTTGTTCGTTGAATGTGTCTCGGACTTTTGGCGAGGTATAGATGAGATGATTGTCTGTGCAACGTCTTCTATGATGTCGTGCGGGGGTGTTCCTGTAGAGAGCATATTTTACAGTTAGGTAAACTTAAGAATGACAATAAAGCAAAATTAGATATCAATTTAGAAGCATGATACAACTTAAATGTGGTTTTGTTTCAAGAATATTTGTCATTAATAAGGTCTGAGTGTTCACATGGGGTTGTAACAGTAAGGGACAAAAGTTATTTGCGACATGGCATTTTATTTTTTTACACCTGTGCATTAGATAGATGGTGCGTATACGTGTTAAAATAAGCAGGACTGTTGTTGATTTTTTTGTTTATTTAAGTCGCATTGGTGATCAGCAAACAACTCTTAATTGCTTTCCACCTGCTTTTTATATTACTTCTCCTATAGATGGGAATAATCCAAGGGTATGTTAATGTCTTTCTTTTATCATACTTATCAATCATGATCTTTATAGCTTCGAGATTCTTAACGGCAAATACTTATGTTTTTTCTTTCTTTTCTTTTCATTTTAGATTTTGGTAAATAGGCTCTTTTGACAGATTTATCGGTGTTTGGTTTGTGGTTTAAAAGTGATTGTACATGTGAAAATGAGCCTCTAAATTATCATATAGAGAAACAGTTTTGTAACTTTCTTGCAGTTGGCTAGCTAGTCCTAAACGGCTAAGCTGATTATTGCGTTATTAATAACCACATAATTGGAAACTTAGAATTGTTTTCACTAAACGGCTAAGATGATTAGAACACGCATCTCGACCATTTTATGCATCATCACTATCTCTAATCGCTGCTTCTGATCAGGTGGGAGAGGTTCCATGGATTCTGCCATTTCCACTTAAACTATATCATGGGATTGCATTTTTTTGGAAACTATATATAAAAGATTTACTTCAATTTAAATCATTTCAGGGGTGTTTGGGATTGCTTCCCCTACCTATGTAGTACTAATTTGACATCTTTTAACATTCTTGAAAAAGATCAAATGAAGTGAAACTATGTACCTGTTCAATAGCCATAACTGGTGATGATATTGATGCAGGTGAGATCTCTATATCATGAGTCTTTTCTTCGCTCACCTCGACATCTCCTTCTACAACATATATTGGAAAGATATTAAGTATTATCAAAAACCAAACATATACACATGTATAGACTTAAACTGACCATAATGTAACAGAGATCAAAATTTTCAGGTGTGAACCCATACGATTAAAGAAAATCACTTCATTAACCCGTTTTTGTATGTGTGCTATAGATAAAGAACCCATACGATTAACTAACTACATACATCATCCATCATCAGTCGCTACAATTACAATCAAAACATATAAATTCACCAATTATATCAACAACAAACTAATTTAACATCGATTGAAGGAACATAATGAGTTAGTGCTTCTACACTCGCTATGTCACCTAAAATCATCAACCTACTACTAAAATTATAAATTACACACATTTTTTAGCCAATTAATAAGTTGTTTTGGAACATCTTATCGAAATAAAGCATCAGCCTTTTTGATATAAACTTTGCAAAGCAAATCCGAATACTATCCGCCCCCTCTACCCGATTCCCACCCTCACCAACTAAGCTAGTGTGACACAATTTTTTTTCCGGATACAACGGTGTGGTATATCCTATATCATAACACAGGGTCGATTCTTGGATCTGGCTAGTTTCTAGAGAGAGAAACACTAGAGAGAGAATGGACCTAGAAGAGAGAAAGTTTTCTTGTAAATAAGATAACTAGACTAGCTCACAATAACACTTCCAAAGTTGGAAGAGGCAATATATAGTACTTTCAATATACCGTTTATTCGAACCGACTTAAAACCGAAAAATGTAATATAACTCTTAAACTACTAGCTATAAAAACAGTAAAATACACGGGGTGACCGAGTCTTTTCTAATCATAACAATCACCCCCTAAGGAGGTCACCCATGAAAATACAAACGTTAAACACTTCAGACATTAGCTCGTAGACAAATTATCTCTTGACATTTATGATAGTAATCTTTTGATTCATCTTTACCTTGCTTTGACTGTGATCTTGAGCTTCTTGAAACAATCGCCCTATCATGATCATACATCATCTTGTAATGATTGCCATCTTGTGCACTTGTGTATTAATATTGTCATCAGAGTTTTGCGGCAGCTTTGACACCATATGAGGTCTTCATACATCATAACAAGTGTAGGTCGTGTCTTGGCATCCGTTATTTTACTTGACATCCAGTAACTGTGAATATCCATCTCCCTCTCCATCTTTAAGATATCCTGTAATGAACAGTTTGTAATAAAGAGAAAATTGATATTAAACGACATCTAAGTGTTTCTTATGAAAGAATTTTGTAACACATCGAAGAGTTTTTGATTGGTTTGTCAAAAATTATAAATAACGACAATTCTTATACTGGAACAAGTTTGATTAACATCATAATCCCACCATTGTTTTCTTTCCAGTTAAACAACAATTTAATCTTGTAGAATTGCACATGTCACCGTACCTAGAGCTTGTTGATGTGCGCTAGCAGGATTTCCATCTACAAGTGTGAAAACTATCGTTTCCACACGGAATTCTGGCAATATCACAAGGATAATGCGTAGGACTCTTAGGATAGACTTGTTTCCACAGTGTGTAAAGCCAAGAGAAGTTGGATATGTGGACCTAACGAATAAAATTGACGATCTCTAGCTCTAGAACTCAATAGTGCGTTTTGGTTATAGTAATCGCAGGCGGAGCGGAACTGCCCCTGTTTAATATCAACTAACTCGGAGTGAGAAAGTCAATAGATAACGTGTTTAGTCTCCATGAGAAATGAAACAGAATCTTTGGAAAGATTCTGATGGCTATTAGGGTTTGTGCATTGCATCCTGATCCATAATGTCGATCTTCAATGCACAATCATCTTAGTGGATTCTGGCAGCATATGAATTGACCCGTTTTTCTGCCTAAGTGAATGTAGCTTTCTTTCTTTACACCCTTTATCTTTACCATTCTTTTTAATTCTTCAACCCCTTCAGGCTTAACGAGACTTCAAGACTAGAACCTGTTGGTTTATTCCAGTACTGAGCTCATCTCAGTCGGCACTGTTTCCTAATTCTCACTTTTACTCCTTTTCATGTCATACCTAAGGACGTCTAACCTAACTAGTGAATTATCCCCTGGGTAGATCCCTCCGGTTATGGCTGATTCATTGGGATACTACCTAACTACCAACCATATAACTCCATTTAGTAAATGCATGGTCGGATCTTTTGGTACATGTTCTCCTTTCCAAAAAACCTATTAAAATTCAATAAAGGTACATATGATATAAATATCCAAGCGTTTAGTACCTCGATTTGTTTTTGGCCAATTTCAAAACTCTCCCCATACAAAATTGCTTCGAATTCGAAATGTTTAGCACATTGGGCGGAGTATATGAGTCCTAAAAATCACTGTCCATTATTAAAACACATTTTTTAATACACGTATTTCTTCCCCTTATCAAAATTTTAACCCTTTTGACATTTTGGATATCAATGATTAAAGTATGTTTATAAAATTTGGAGAAAAGTGTGCCTTAATTCTCAAGACGGTGTAAGAGACATAAAACTGCTCCGCTCATCGTTGAGGGAATATAAATTACTCCTACACATAACTATCAGAGTTTAACTAACCTACAATGTTTACTAAGTATATAATCACAATTAAGAAAATAAGATTGACCTTTTGATTGTAATGACGATGTCGTCACGTAGTTCTGTTGATCAGCCTGTAGTCAATATCTCTTATTCTTCCTCCAACAAAGCTTTCTACACTTCGATAGATCCTTTTGATCTGTAGTCTTTTCTCGATTGCTGTGATGAAGTCTTTGCTTCTTCTCTTGTCATCCTCTGTGAAGGGAGCAATCACTGGAGGAGTTGAAGTTGCTGTCTGATGACTTGAATCAGGTATGGTGGAATCAGACTCCTCTCTAGCTTTAGATTTCTCCTGATCATCTTCGGTTGGTTTGTCATGAAGAAATTGATCCCCAAAGTGAAAAGTGTCATCGAGATTTTTCATGGAAGACATAGAACCAGAATGACTTTCTGGTTTATCATCGATGACACGTTCGGCTGTAATGAGCTTTAGATTTTCATGAACCTTCGGGTAGGCTGTAGCGAGGAAATCATCATCCATGTGCTCAGGGTTTGGTCCAGCAAGAGACACATGTAATTTTCCAGAGTCTGATCCAGTCTGGTCTTCTTCCATGGGCTCAGGGTCTGGTCCAGCCAAAGCCTCATGCGCCATTACAGGGTCTGATACAGGAATGCTCACTCCTGATGTTACGGTAGACGAGTCTACTTCACCTTGATCTTTGTCATCTTTAGGAGCAGCGGTTTCTGTTTCACTTTCTGTTCGTTCTGAATCCGACGTGGATGAAGATTCATGGATCTCTTTATCTGATGTGTCATCATCGGGTTGAGAAGAGGGTCCAGTTGTCGAATCAGGAGGAGTTTGATCACGCCTAGCAAGGATAAACTGATCAGTAGTTCTTTTCTTCTTTGACAGATCGATCAGGGAATGAGCTACTTGTTCTTCAGTTACAACGGCCTTTCCCTTTCCCACTACTTCATGCAGTTTGGGAGTTGCTTCTGACACTGGATCCCTGATCGTCACTCCTCCAACAGGTGCCCGACCTTGTGGCAGAAAGGCCGGATCTAAGCTAAGCTTGATAGCCCGTTCCAGGTCAGCATCATCACCTTCTCCTTCTCCCTTTTCTTGAGGTGTTTCCAAACTCAACTTCTTAGCTAGTTCGAGATCAGGATCATTACCTTCTTCGTGAGGAATAGATTCTTGTTGAGCTTCATCTTCTTCGTCAACAAGTTGGAAAGTGGGCTTTCCCTTTCTCCGCCGCGAGGAAGGCACAAAATCGCCATGAATAACATTAAAAAAAAAGGGGGGCGGGTTGAATATTTTAATATACAGGAATATTCGACCAAACCGCCGAGAGATGGCGGTTTACCTGTTGGAATAAAAAATAAAAGAAAATTATGGCAACTCGCTGTTACTCAAACCGCTGATAGACAACCCTCCATAAGGCAACTCGCTGTTAGTCAACCCGCTTTTAGTCAACCCGCTGTTAGTCAACCCGCCGTAAGGCAACCCGCCGTATGAACCAGCGGGTTGAGTAAGTTATTAAAGAATTATAAAATAACCAACTCGCCACCTAGAAACATAAGCAACTCGCCGTTCGGACAGATTTCTTAAAATTCAACCCACGCACCTCCCTTGTCAAAACAACTCACTTCCTAAGGCATTCCTAGGCTATCCTACGCATAAGACACACATTACTCCCGACTTTTACTTTCTAAAAGTCAACCCGCCATTAAGAAACTTGGGCAAATCATTCATTATTGTTAGTGATAGAAATCCACACATCAAAACTTATTAATATACACCTTATGAACAATTCCCAGCAACTAAGACACACCTTACAACACTACATTGGCATTTATATTTAAAACTACCCTAGATCTATTTTCTACACTTTTTGATGTGTTTTCGATCGATTCCATTGATATACACACATAATAAGTGTTATAGATTAAGGTTCGATACATACCTTTTGCAAGAAACACTGGAAATCAAAGATTCGAGTTTATGTTCTTGGCGGCGAGTTGCGTGAAAGAGAGAGTGTGTGTTTTGTCGTTGACCGATTTTTGTAAAGTTTGACCAAATGGCAACTCGCCGCCTCTTTTATGCTCCTTAGTTAGAAACTTGGCAGATTTAGCCCCTTAGGTTTCCATCTTCTTTTAATTTTTGTTTTAAGTATTTCTAAGGCTTTTCTAAGATTAGGCAATTGGCCAACTTAGTCCCTATTGGTTAGTAAGGCTAGGAAACAAAGAGCAAATGCTTTTTACACCCTAATCATTACAACAATAGATAACTTTGAACCTTTGAGTTAAAATTAATTAACTCCCCTTCAAATATTAACCCATTAGAATACAACCACCATCTTATAATCACACTTTCATAGCCTCCAACAGTCTTTTTAGAACCCCTTAGATTTTTCCCATTTACTCTCCCCCTCAAACAACGACCCGTTTTCTATTGAAAGAGCTGTAGTCGTTGATTGAGAGGAAAAGATCAGGCGAACAACTCCACCATCACCATTGTTTTACTATACTCCCATAAAGCATGGATATAAAGTAATCCATGCCCAGACATCAAACCGGGTTGCAATTTGAAGTAATTGCAAGCCTTTTAGTAATTCCAAATGACTTAAAATATTTCCTAAGTATTTTATTTATTATTATTAATTAATTTTAAGCCTTTTAAGTATATATATTATATATATATATGTATCTTTTTTTTAAGTGGCCTATTTACAAAGGATACACTAAGACATTCTGTTTACTCATCCTCTCCTTCTTGAAGACGTCTGAGAGTTTCAGGGGTCAAACTCTTCATGCCTAGGCGTGGAAGAAGAAATTCGAACCGTTCTCTTGGTAATGCTTTGGTGAGAATGTCTGCAAGCTGATAATTCGTTTCCACGAAGTAGAGTTCAACCACTCTATTTTCCACTTGCTCTCGGATGAAATGGTGCCGTATGTCGATGTGTTTAGAGCGAGAGTGCTGGACGTTGTTACAGCAAAGAGCAATAGCACTTTTGTTATCACAGTACAGAGGAATTTTATTGAAGTCAAATCCGTAGTCTTTGAGCTGTGATCGCATCCAAAGGATTTGAGCACAACATCCAGACATGGCGATGTATTCAGCCTCTGTAGTTGATATTGCCGTGCTTCTTTGCTTCTTTGATGACCAGCTAACCAATCTATCTCCAAGAAACTGAGCACTTCCCGACGTACTTCTTCTTGAATCTTGACATCCCGCATGATCCGCATCTGCATAAGCTGTTAGTGACATGGCGTTGTCTTTCGGATACCAAAGACCCATGTTAATGGTTCCTTTCAAGTACCGAAAGACACGTTTGATAGCTTCAAAGTGCTTTTTGGTAGGCTTAGCCTGATATCTAGCACACATGCAAACGGCGAATACAAGGTCGGGTCTACTGGCTATAAGGTACATAAGGGAGCCAACCATTCCTCTGAATCGAGTTTGGTCAACTGGAATCCCCATGAGATCCTCGTCCAGTTTCAATCGGTCCACCATTGGTGTATCGACAGGGTCAGAGAGATTCATTCCATATTTCTTTAAGGTTTCGAGAGCATATTTTGCTTGGTTAATAAAGATGCCTCCGGGACTTTGAGAAACTTGTAGTCCTAAGAAAAACGACATTTGTCCCATCATCGACATCTGAAATTTGGAGCTCATCTCTTTTGAAAATGTGTTACACGCATTATGATCTGTTGAGGCAAAAATGATGTCATCTATTATGATCTGTTGAGGCAAAAATGATGTCATCTACGTATATTTGAACAAGTAGAATATGTTTGCCTGATTTGCGTGTGATTAGCGTTGGATCCACGACGCCCTTGAAGAAATTGTTGGCCAACAGGAACTTTGAGAGTGTGTCATACCACGCCCTTGGTGCTTGCTTAAGCCCATACAGAGCTTTCTTCAGACGATAGACGTGAGTAGGATTTTCCTGGTCTTCAAATCCTTCAGGTTGACTGACAAAGACTTCTTCTTGAAGATCACCATTCAGAAAAGCAGTTTTGACATCCATCTGGTAGATGATCATATTCTTGGTTGCAGCATTGGCAATGAATATTCTGATGGCCTCTATCCGTGCAACTAGAGCAAACGATTCTTCAAAATCAATACCTTCCTCTTGACGATATCCCTTTGCAACTAACCGAGCTTTGTTTTTCAATACATCACCATATTCATCAAGCTTTACTTTGTAGATCCACTTGAGAGCGATAACCATAACATAGATTGGGCGAGGTACTAATTCCCATACTTCAAGTCGATCAAATTCGTGAATTTCATCTTGCATGGCTTGAAACCAGCAGTCTTCTATCACGGCCATTTTGAAGTTCTTGGGTTCGACTTTGGACAGTTCAGTATGGAAACAGCACCACAAAGCATCGGATGCTAACTGTTTTCTGGTTGATACAGGACGAGAGGGATTGCCAACGATGTTATCCAGAGGATGATCTTTGGTCCATCTTCTGATATGATCTGGAGGGTAGTTAACTTGGTTGGGTTCCGCTGCATTAACATTCCCAGATGATGATTGTGCCGAACCTGGATCTCCAGTAACAAGGTTATGTGAAGGAGGAAGAACATCGTGAATGATTGGGGTGTCTTCTTGAATGGGTTCTTCTGCAATTTCTTGATGTTGGACTGGAAGATGAATATCGGATGTTGACGATGAAGCACTTGTTGACGGTGCATCTTGAGCAATTGTTGTAGACAAAGATGTACCTGGTGGGACAACTTGAGCATTAATTTCAGTAGCATAAGGTACTGGTTCATCAACTCGAGATTGTTCAAGGTGTTCATCAAACATTGGTTGAAATAACATCTCCAGCTCTTTGTCGGTTGGAGCGAGCCCTGATTTGAGTTGACCAGGGGTCACGATGACAGGCTCGGGTCCTGAACTTATGCGTACAGGAGCCATTGACTGATGCATCTCATCGAATGTGACGTGAATTGTTTCCATTAATCGACGAGTTCTCTTGTTGTAGATTCTATAGCCCTTCCTGCTAGGAGCATACCCAACGAAAATCCCAATGTCAGCTTTGGCTTGAAATTTTCCTAGATTTTCGCTATCATTTGCAGGATAGCACAGAGCACCAAATACTCGAAAGAATGTAAGATCAGGCTTTTTATCATGCACAAGCTCATAAGGTGTTTTGTTATGACGAGTATGAATTAGTGATCGGTTCTGGGTGTAACAAGCAGTGGCTACAGCTTCTGCCCATAGAAACATGGGAGCTTTCGAGAATATCATCATTGTACGTGCTGCTTCCACCAGTGTACGATTACGTCTTTCAACAACTCCGTTTTGTTGAGGAGTTCTCGGAACAGACTTTTGATGAAATATGCCAACACCTTCATAGTATTCAGACATAACTTGGTTGACGAATTCCGTTCCGTTATCTGTGCGGATGAATCTGACTGTTTTGTTGAGGCCAACCTGTATTTGCTTAAGAAAGTTGGTGACAAACTCTGGAGTTTCATCCTTTGACCTCAAGAACTTTACCCATGTGAATCTTGAATAGTCATCCACGATGACTAAGATGTATTTCTTCCCTTTAATACTCTGGACTCTCATTGGACCACACAGATCCATGTGAAGGGTATGAAGAACTTCCATATTTGTATTTTCAGATTTTGGCCGGTGGGAGAACTTCTTGCTTTTTCCAAGTTGACAGGCTGAGCAAAGATGATCCTTTTCAAACTTCAGTCTAGCTTCAATCTAGGAAGACCTCTAAAACCAGACCTTTTCCCCGAGCAAGATCATTTATCGTGCCGAAGTTTAAATGGTTTTAAAACGACGATGCCACAACTCTCTGAGCTTTTGGAACATTGGAAGCTTTGAACAGACAAGCATGATCGGAGAAGACTTCATCATAACGCGATCAATCGATATCGTGTACAAATGGTGCACGACAACCTTACGGATGTCTGTTACGCCTTTATATCACAACATAAGCAAGTATGCTTTCTGAAGCAACTTCAAGGATCAGAATCACAAAATTGCCCTACCAAGTATAGATTGGTGTCCAAGTCCCTCCAGTATTATACTCTTGAATCAACACAGTCACCCATAACATAATCCCATACCCTGATAGCTCCAAAGTGGATCATTATCCCGAATCTGACTGACCCATGAACTTTTCCACAGAATTCATGATCTTTGAACGTTTCCCCGTCACATGTTTTGAACAGCCCTGAGTCCAGATACCAAAGCATGACTTGTACAGACCTGCATTTGAAAAACAGTCGAGATTTGGAGAGTTGGGAATTGTCCGTTCCCCCAATTTTGTTGGGGTCCTGTTTGGTTAGCATATAGAGTATAACATATCACAGAAAGCATTATTAAATGGCGACATTTTTGCCTAAGTACAAAATTTCTTTCCTGGGGGTCTCCATTGATAACCACAATCAAGTTTTCCTAAGGCGAGTTTCTTTCCTGTGGGTCTCCATTGATAACCAATATCTGTAAATAGTTTTCCCGTTGCTTTCCAAACCCGCTTGGTCTTGTACAAACTGTTATCAGACAGTCTGCCTTTTGGTTTCCAGATCTGCTTCCCTTTATTCAAGACAATTTTAACAGTGGAGGTAGCATTCACAGAATTCAAGATATTAACAACACACATTTCATGACTTGCAGAGTTTAAACATTTGTTACAAGTTTTGCACACAGATTCAGAATTCGAATTAATTACAACACGCTTAGAGCTAATGCTAGAATCAACCCGATTCACTTTTGTCCAAACTGACTTATTTGTCCTAAGGTGTACTTCTACTTCCTTCTTATTCTCTCCTTGATCGTAGATCTACAGTGCCCAGGATCCTATTTTTTCTTTTAAATTGCTTTCTAGGGCTTTGATCCGCTTCGCTTCAAGTTAATCGTAGAGAGCGCTCCTGTAGAATGGAATCACGGGGAATAGTGTGTTGAACTTTCTGGTGGCAATCTTTGGCACATAAGAAAATGTCGTGTTTCTGTGTGTTGCTAGAGGAAGTTCCTGGTTTATCACTAAAAGTAACTTGCTTTTTCCTAGTAACAGGGGTAGAGGGAGCCTTGTTATCTCTTTCATTGAAACTTTTTGGGCAAGTGCCAATCACATATTCTAACAATTCCTTCAGATAGCTTAGTGTATCCCCCCCCGGCAAGCCATAGCAAAGTGTATTTCCATAGTTTTTAACAACTCTAGAGGCTTCCTCCTATAATCTCCCTAAACTGTTTCTAACACTCTCCTTAAGATGGCTGATATAGTTCTAAATGAGTACTCATATTGTTTTATTTAAGGGATGAGGGATGGGCTTAACATCAATGGCATACATTCCAGGCGCAAGAACTTTTGGTTTGACATGGTCACTAGTGAAACAAGACTCTTTGCTTCGCAATTGAGCTTTTAGACTCTCAATTTCATTTAACAAGTACGTGCGAGTAGCGAGATTTCCAACTTGAGTGAGCTCGAGTTATCTTAATTGAGTCATAACAATCCTTGTAGCGTATATTTGTTTGACCTTTTCTAGTTCTACTCTAAACTGCAATCATTTTGTTCAATAAGAGCAGTGACATACTAGCATATAAGGCTCCACAACTTCCTGTCATTCACAGATTATCAGACTAGAACTTTCAAGTAGATCAGCGCAGCATTGTCTTTTTCTTGAATCTGATGTTCGGATTCTTGATACATAAAGAATGAGTTTAAAATCAGGAGCTTCCATGCACTGTGTGTGATTTGTTATTATCAAAACTTTCATTGAAGATGAGTGATACTTTAATTTGCAAATTTAGGCCATTCCCCTTCAAGTTTGTGAAATCAGTTTTTGACGTTATCATGAACTTAGACATGTCATCTTCAAGATCTAGACAACGTGATTTTTTTCCACATCATACAACAATTGCGAGAGCTAGACAAACAATTAACAATCAGATTCTCATTTTCAATGAGAAGGTTTTCTTTTTCAATTCAGCACAATTGCTTAGTGAGCGACGCGCAGTATTCTTGTCCACGTTCGTTATTCATTGGATCAAAAATTTTCTTGTCGCGCATAGAGCGCTTTAACTTCTTTAAAGGGGGGCTGTTTTGAACTCCAACAGATGTTCTTTTAAGAGTTTTGAAAATGGAAATAACTTGCAGTGAGGTGAGCATCTTTTCGTTTGCTCAAGAACCTCTTTCCCCTCTGTAATACCTGTTTGAGGGTGATAGCGCGAGAGTTTGCGCCGTGAGAGAGATTGTCAAATTCCGTGAAAAAAGTTGTGTGAGGTACATAAAAATTAATCCTTCACGCTGGTTGAATTTTAGTTGAAGAATTTCCTGGGGACAAGCCTTACCGGAGTATTGGGTATACACTCGCCAATGCTGAAATTGGTTTTTAGAGCTAAAGGTCTCAGCCTTTTTACCTGTTGTTACATCTATTGACCAAAATATATGTTCTGGGGTCAGATTTTCTTTGGGGAGCAAAGGTTGCAAAAAGTTTTCTTTCGAGTAATCGAGGGGGAGGTGGGGCGCAAATCCTACTTTATTTATCCATACTTAAAGGGCTTGCATTTTCTAAACACATTCTAATTCCAAGTTTATCTCAGCTAACTCATGTGTATCCTCTGAGTCATATATAACAGTGGGTGTGTGATTGGTAGTGACAAGAACATGACCATTATACAGAGTAGACTGAGCTTGCTTTGCACAAGCGAGACATAAGGGATTTTTGTAGCCTATTGCTACCCTTGGTGCTTTTTCATCATAAAAGATTTTGGTTTACACACAAGTGAACTGTTTTGAACAGACTGATCCTGTTTTATATCGAAATCTTCAATCTTTATCTTTTAAGCTTACTTTAATGCTGAAAAATTCTTCCAGGAATTGTCTTCCTTCTGTTTAAAATCCTTTTTAAAAATGTTACTTTCTCTGTCTTTGACTTATAATACTACGTTAGAACTAAGGAGTATTGTGCTGGAATGAAGTTCGGTTTTAAAGACGTTTCCTTATCTATTTCGTCTGAAGATAATTATTCTCATTTGTTCGTAGCAATTTTTCAATAATCTATCAGTTAATTTCAATTGTTGGCCCGTTTTTCATACTTCCCCGACTAGTTCCTTATATCCCAATTCGAGGTCACTGAGCATTAACCTACCATGTCTGGCTTATTTTGCTAATCTACTTTGTACAAACCATGTTTCATAGCATTTCTTCGAGAATTGACATCAAATGCATCATTTCCACAGAAGATACATTTCGTTTCTTGAACACAATGATCTTCGGTTGTCTCCATATACTGATCATAGTGACGTGAATAGTGATTACTATTACCTCGTATAGTCAGCAACGGAGTCAACAAGCGTAGTTGTGTGTTCATACTTATGCATCCTCGTGTAACTTCATGATACTCATCAAATGATTTACAAAGGGTATCATGATCATGTAAATCAGAAGGAAGTATTTGAGGTCATAAGATGTCCCGGCTTAAGTCGTAGATTCGATCTTCCATGGTGAGAATTGTCATGAACAAGTTTTGTGTGATTGGACCACCGCAACATCAGAGAGTCGAATGGCATCATTCATCAGCTTCAAAGACATGTATCCACATTGAGGTGCCAAATCATTCTCCTCCCAGGGTGATATCATCCAACATCATCATCAAACGTTGTAACCTGTTCCTCAAGTTTGCAAGAAACAACGACTGTTTTCATCCCAGTACTCGCACCACTCTCCTGGCTTGCATTAGTAGCATCTTGTCCTTTAAGTAGTCTGAATCGTTGAAGTCGCTTTGTCTTGGGACATTCTGTGCTATTGTGCCCTAGTCCGTTGTACATTTTGTAGCACTTATGGGTTTCGCGGTTGACCAGGATTAATAATGCCATCCTCTGTTCTTACCTCCTACATACCCTGCTACAATCCAATAGTCCGTCTGCATTGTTCTCTGAAATGGTCCTTCCTTGATTATTCGCAGGTTGTATCTTCCACTGACATCTTGAACCACAACTTTCCCCGTCTTGAACCAATACTTTGTTCCTCTTGCAATAACGACGCTCTAAGTTTGAAATGTTTGTTTGAGGAAGATGTGATTTGTACGATTGAGTGAGGAGGGCAAGTGAGTTGGATAAACTTTCAATCAAGTTTTCTGTTGAGGAACTTCCTGAGTCCATTTGAAAGTTGTCAGAAGGATATGGTTATGTTGAGGATTGAGGAGACTTGGATGATTGTGTTGGATACTGCTGAACTGAGGCGTCTGACACTAGTGCCAAAGGATCGTCTTTATTTTGGTTACTGAACCTTTCCCATCATAATTCTGTTCTCATTAGCATGCACCTCATGTGTGCTTTTAAGTAGGCAATAACTGATCAAAGTTTGACTCTTTCAAACTCTATAAGTTGACTTCTCTGTTATAATCTACTCCACTCAGGTAACATGTTGTACACAAACTTGAGTTAAGCTGCATCCTAGCATGTCATCTTGATGTTTATTATGTCGTTAATGAGCTTCGAAAACCAGACGTAGTTATCCATTAATGGTTTTCATCCTTTGGATTTACGGAAGTGTTCAAATTTCATCGTAATAATTGAGATTGCCCGTCATCCGTTGGTTAAACGGTCAGAACCTATTCCGAGAATCATCTGCCACGTTTTCCCCCAAACGTCTTTGGCTCAGTATAGTGATTGAGATGAGTGAGTCGATGTCCTTTGTATATCCTTGAAGTAGGGATATTGGCTGCACGAAATGGTTCAGCTTTATACCTTTCCTTTCTTCAGCTGAAAGGTCGTTAAGGACTCTAGCACGTGACTTGGACCTTTTTGAACTGAACCCTCAGTTCGCTCCAGTAATAAATCTGAGAAAACCGTTTCCCATATAAATGGTCCTTCTTTGATGGACTCAATAATATTCTCCTCTACTCCACTATCCTTTCCTAGACAGTATGACTTATACGTTGTTGCCACGTGAAATTCAAAGTCCTGTCTATCAACATTGGTGGCGTTATCAGAACTGGCACACTGGATGTCTTCTTGCATACTAGACATCTTGTTTTATTATGATATGATATGTTTTGATCGATCAATGAATAGTGAGTGTACGTTAAAAGTGGTGAGGTTAACGTATTCGTATTTTGTTTTAGTGATATTAAATCCCGAGTTTGAAATATTTCAAATTTCTAAGACAGTAGCTCAACTCGCCGCCAGAGGCTACCAAACCGCTGCAAAGAAATAAGGTAACTCGTCGTGTGTAGAAAAAAAAAATTTTAAGGCAACTCGCGCCAAGCAACCCCTCCGGAAAAAGGAATACAAACCGCCGTCTATATTTTAATTCAAACCTGCCGTTGAGATGTTATTGCAAACCTCCAGAGTTTTCCTTTAGATATTTTCTATTAAAATATTCAACCCCGCTGATCACCACTGGTTCATACCGCTGTAAACAAAACCGCTAGTAAGCAACTCGCTGTAAGAGCCAACCGCTTGGAAGTCAACTAGGCTGCCTAGTAACAACTCGCCTCTTGAGCAACTCGCCACCTAAGCAACCGCGTCTGTGTGTGCAGGAGGGTTGGTAACTACTTAATATAATATTATATTTCACAAACCGTATCGTGAAGAAATTCTGGCAACTCTCGCACGAAGAACAACGACTTATTATCACACAAAATCAACTTATACATCAACCCTTTTGAACGATTTTGTGCTTGATTTTCTTTTGCACAACACACAGTACCATAAGGTAATAACTACTAGAAACACCCAAACTTTATCAATACTAACCAACAAAATTCGGGAGAAACTAGAAAAACGAGCTAGGTGCCTTTAAAAGGTATACTGTTTTTTCGATCTAAATCAACAAGAAATCGCACAACACACGATCTAATCATCTCCATTAGCTCTGATACCAATTTGTGGTAAATATCCTATATCATAACACGGGTGCGATTCTTGGATTTGGCTAGTTTCTAGAGAGAGAAACACTTAAGAGAGTTTTATAGTGAGAGAAAATGTGTTTCTATGAAAAGGAAAATAATGACTAGCTTACCTCTTCCAAAGTTGGAAGAGGCTTATATCGTTACTTTACATATACCGGGTAATTAGTACCCTGACTTAATACCGGAAACTCGACTATTATACTATTAAACTACGAGCTAGAAATAAAAGTAAAAATACACGGGGTGACCGAGGCCTTTTTCTAATATCTACACAAAGACGAAGAATAATCGCCATGTGCAGTAAGGACTTCAAGAAGTCTTCAGAGAAAGGTAGATCGTGAGACAACCTCGGAACGACAAAAATACGTTCTAAAGAAAGCTTGAGACGACAAAAACGGTAAAAGTGATAGAAAATGCTTTAGATGCGGCGACCCGAATCATCTTATTGGAGAATGTCCAAAACCACCGAAAGACAAGAACCAAAGAGCATTTGTCGGAGGTTCTTGGAGTGATAGCGGTGAAGAAAGATGTATGAGAAAGTCAATAACGAAACGTGTCGCCCTAATAGCACAAGCAATCAAGTGAGGATATGCCTTGTGGAGTCGACTTGTGGAACCCGATGAGGTGATAAAGGATTAGGCGGTATGCTCCAAACACGATGACGGGTAACCGGAAAGCTCTCGCAAGCTACAGGGGAATAACAACGTATGTAAATGTTATTATTTTTTTGTAGTAAACTTGCGGATAACATCGATTGGCAAAGGTACGAATTCGTGATGACTCTCTCAAATAAGATAATGTCTAGAACATTAATAACTTAAGCATTTAACTTGTTAAGTATAGGACAAATATGTGATAATAAGTGTAGAGGCAAACGGTTCTCTGAACTTGATAGTGAAATTACTAAGTGATGATAAAGTCATGGTAAGAGGTATTAGGAATAAAGCTTATATTGATGAAATTAATCAATAAGCCCAAAGCCGAAAATTGTCTAGCAACGATTGAGAAAATTCCCACGTTTGGGCGATAGGAGATTAGGTCACGCAAATATGCGTCTCATTCAATCGTTAGCATCTAAGGAATTAGTTAGAAACTTACCTAACCTTAAGTTTGATCAACACTTTTGTAATGCTTGCAAAATTAGAAAGCAAGCTCGACGCTATGTCATAAAGGCTTAAGAATAGTATCTCAACGGACAAGATGCTTAGAACCACCTTCATATGAATCTCTTCGGTCCATCCGCCGTACGGAGTTACGAAGGAAACCGTTACACCTTAGTCATAGTAGATGACTACTCTAGGTATATCTTGGAACTAAGATTCCCCCCCCTTAAGGACAAAACCGAAGCTTTCGATCTATTCAAAACATTTAGTAAGAAAATTCAAAACCAATTAGGATGTACAATAGTGTCAATAAGAACCGACCACGGTAGGGAATTTGATAATGAGGTGCAATTTGAGATTTTGTAATGGGCCAATATGGATACACATAACTAACTCGGCTCCATGCATTCCCCAATCATAAGGCGTGGTCGAAAGGAAAATAGGACACTTCAGAAATGGAATTAGGACTATGTTGAATGAGCAATCGTTACCATAAAAGTTTTGGTGTAACGCCGTAGATACTTCAACATACATTCACAACCGAATCCTAATTAGAGCCATCTATATTAAAAACACCTATTATAGCTCTTGAGAGGTTAGAAACCCTACTCTTATTATTTTAGAGTGTTTTGGAAAGTAGAGTGATGTCATCTTAAACACCAAATACTACCTTACCAAGTTTGACCCAAAATCATACGAATGTGTCTTTTTAGGATACTCCCAAAATAGTAAAGCCTACATTATCCTTAATAAACACACTAGGAAAATCGAAGAATCACTCAACGTGACATTCGATGAAACTCCTCAACCCTCTAAGACATCACCCTTAATGGATGATAATTTAATGAAGAAGAAGCAATTAAGGTTACCGAAAAGGAAAACCTAAAAAATGACATTGAGGATGAAACTTTAAAGGTTAACGAAATGGTCAATATTAAGGAATCTATGAACCATCCATTAAAAAATGCCATAGGAAACCTTAACCAAAGAACCCTTAGGTCACAAGCCCAAAACCAAAGTAACTTCTTTTGTTTTATATCAACTATAGAACCTAAGAATGTGAATGAAGCTTAGCAATGAAAAGTTTGATAGTCGCTATTCAAGAAGAATTCAAATAAATTCATTGCTAATGACGTTAGGATTAGTTTCCACAACATAGGAATATGAACAAGTATAGAACCTAAGTGGGTGTTTAGAAATAAGTTAGACGAGAACGGTATTGTTTCTCGAAATAAGGCTAGGTTAGTTTCTCAAGGCTATAATCAACAAGAGGGCATCGATTATGATGAAACTTATGCCCCAGTTAGTAGACTTGAGTCAATTAGGATAATATTAGCTTATGCTTGTGCTTTAGATTTTAAGCTATTCCAAATGGATGTAAAAAGTGCATTCCTAAATGGTTTTATCAATGAGGAGGTATACGTGGCACAACATCCAGGATTCATTGACTTTGAAAAACCGGATCATGTTTATAAACTAAAGAAAGCATTATACGGTCTTAAACAAGCACCCAAAGCTTGGTATGATAGATTAAAAGCTTTTCTTATTAAACATGAACATAAAATGGGAATGATAGATAACACTCTTTTTACTAAGAAGAAAAGTTCCAACCTCATCATCGTTCAAATATATGTCGACGACATTATATTCGGTTCGACTTGTCAAGACATGTGTGATGAATTTGCCAAAATCACGCATGACGAGTTCGAGATGAGCATGATGGGTGAACTTAACTTCTTCTTTGGAATACAAATAAAATAAATGGAAGATGGTATTTTCTTTAATCAATCTAAATATATTAAAGAAATGCTTAAGAAATTTAGCTTAGAAGATTATAAACCAATGAAAACCCTCATGTCCTCGGATACTAAACTCAATGAAAGAACGAAGAGTGTTAGCTGTAGATAGTATCAAGTGATCGAGGCATGATAGGTTAATTTTGTTTATTATACCGTAACGGCCAAGTAAGCCCGATATCATGGTTTAGATTCTGCCTTTGTGCCACGCTTCCAATAGGGCATCCCAAAACCTCTCACCTTGAAGCGGTTAAAGCGTATCTTCTACCGATACAATATAGGCACAACAACATACCTAGAGTATGGTATCGCAAAAGAGACCGGCAAAGAAAGAGTAGTAATAAGTGTCGACTCAGATCATGCAGGAGATTCGTGTAGACCAGAAAGAGCACTAGCGTATTTGTACGTTCGGGGATGATTGTTTGACATCTTGAGTATCTCGATGAAACAAACCGCTCTTCTATATCCACTACCGAAGCCGAATACGAAAAGCGCCAAAAGGCAATGTCAACAAGCACTTGGATAAACAATCTCTTATAATCACTAGGAAACGATCAGACTCGATACGTCCCGATCATGTGCAACAGTAAAGGTGTTATTGACCATCAGCAAAAAAAAACCCAGTGCAACATTCTCGAACCAAACACATCGAAATTCGTCACCACTTCTTCTGTGAGTAATGTCCATAATTGACATATCTCAATCTAAAAAGTGCCGTCCGTCGACAACATCGTCGACATTCTTACGAAACCCCCTTAAACCGTGAATTGTTTAACTATCTACAACTAACTACGCCTTGGTTTAGGAATGATGGAAAGACATTTCATAAACCACACTTATACCGCGATCTCCTTCTTCTGTCTCAATTCTATTACTGTAGTCTATTCCGTGTCGTGACAACTTAAATACTTCATTCGAAGTACCTTAATCATTTTTAATTCGCGAAATGCAAATTAAAAATGTCACTCCTCCTTTGAAAAATTTCATCAAAATAAGTCCAAAACGCTTCGCTGATGGGGCCCCCAAATCCCCGGGGCGGCCCCCCAATGATATATTGGGACCGCCTGATAAGAAAATATGGGACCCGCGTAACAAGGGCCAACAACAGCAACCATATTTTACACTTATCAAAAAAAATTCCAAAAACCAAAACCAAACACACCCCTTCCTACTCTACAAGCGACGAACACGACCAAAACAACCCAAAAACTTAAAATCACCTATTAAAACACTAACTGAATATAAAATCAACACCTACAATCATTCATAACATCATCAACATCATCAATTGTATGTCATTTCATCTATTTCTTCAAATTTAAGTCTAGGGTTCATGATGAACACTAAAATTGAAATCGAGGATTTTTCATTTTTCTTTCCATTTTGTATACAATTAAGACTACAGGGAATACGATGTATAACTAATAGCTCCCGTAGACATATTGATTTGGCATACATTTTGAGTTGTCGAAAATTGATGTTGAACCAAAAACTCTAAATTTATTTTCAAATCACTCACATTAGGAACATAACAAAATTGTTGTTATGCATTGTTAATGACACTCAAAAACGTTTTCAAACACATGCATAATGATCTCATGAACAAATTTCAAGATACATAATTCATATGTATTTTTCGACTTGTTTGGAGTGAGCAAAATCAAATAAGGAGCGTTAGGATAACTCTTAAGATTTTAATTTTAGCGAGTTAATCGTTACTACCACATTTGTTACATCTAGCACACAAGCTAGGCACGAACTCTAAAATATCAACACATAATGTAAGTAAAATTGAAATATACTTTTAGTTGAGTTTACTTTAGGTAGACAATGATTCAAATTACCCGCACTAGATCAATCAAAAGAGCCCGAAACTAACATTCCATTCATATCCAAATGAATTTAATCAAACCTTACAAAATGCAATTGCAATCTGAAAAAAACGATACTTTTCATGAGGGTAGGGTTGTGGAGTCAAAAGTTTTTGAAAACTGAGTCATAGTCCGAGCTAAGTAATGAATTAACAAATTAAATTTCTATTGTGTTGAACATAAACGAACAAATTTGTTCCTCGTTTGTTCTCCCGAATTCATATAGTCAGACTAACGTTAGACTATAACTCCACACGGGTCATTTTGTGCAACTTTGTTAACAAAGTAAGTCATTCTCTTCTCACTCTTAGAGTAATTCGGTCCAATCTAAAAATACCATTCAAAGGTCCAGTTTTCACACATCGACATGTGGTCCACTTACTACTTGTCAATAAGCGTTCCTAGTAAAGTCGTTATAAAACAACTCCTCCGTCTCTAAGTGCCGTCAGGAATCTTCATTCAATTCCTTGACATGGTCAAGTCACGTCGAACTAGGACAAGAACAAGAAAACCATTGTCCGGTCGAACAAAAATGAAATTTTAACTCACTGAAATTCCAACCTCATTATGAAACCATGGGTTATATCATCCGTGAAAACGCCATTTGTCTAGAGGTCATATGATCATGTCCTTCTGCAGTGTTCCTTTGTTATATGGCTTTTATTGCATTGAAAACCTCCACTCATACAATCTAGCATTTCATCTCAAAAGAATGGAAAAGACTCGAAGCAACCTAAGGAACTCTTACCTTATGAATGCTTTTTGACCTAGATTGTTTCAAACAAATTGTGTCCTCCGTCTTCCTGAGGGTAGCAATTGATCACTACATCTCACATGACCGAGTCATGCATCCCTTCGCTCTTCATTATGAGCGAAAGACGCGATCAGATCGTGGCAAGAAAAGACCTCGTGAATCAAATGCTAGCTCCTCTTCCACCATTTTAAATCATCCATCCTCATCTCATTCGTTGGATGATACCCTTGGTGAAAATGATGATGAATCATTTCATTCCAATTCTTCATCTCTGTCCCAAAACATCTCCTTTTCATCCAATGTTGTCTTTAGAGTCTGTCAAAACCCTCCTCATGAAAGTCCTAACTTGAACACCTATCTCTCCAAACCTATAAATCTTCAAACTCAATAACGAGATGCTCACCGGGAAGGGTTAAGGTTTATTGGACAAGCTCTCAAGAACATGATGGGCAGGAAATGGAAGTGAACATGTTGACATAACTATTAGAGACTATTATTATTATTATTATTATTGTTTAATACATTATGTTTTTAATATAATATTAGGACTAGGAATGACAAATGACAATTACATTTTACTTGGATGACTCCTCCTTTTAATCGTATCCTATCACGTGTTATGAAAAGCAAGATTTTATGTAAGTGACGAGCGAAACAATGCTACAATCTATGCTAACATAATTAGTGGATGGCAAGTTAGACTACATGTTATTGCGGACTACATATTATTGCTTGAATTAGTTGATTCTTGAATTTGGTAGATGCCGAAATCACTGGACTTAAGAAAAAGAAAAAACTGGAAATTTTCATTCTTCCAGAAAACGGCCCCCTTAAATACCCGACGACCCCCAATATATTTGGGACCGCGTGGTAATACGGGACCGCCGCCAGGGGGAACGAAAATTTTAAGTTTGCCTCTTTTTCTGTATCTTTGACCTCCTAGCTACATTCTCAAGCTGTCTTTTCCCTGTTTAGCTAAACCATTTTTGGCATCCTCTTCCATCCAAACCATGCTTTGCCATGTTATACTATCCTTTCCACTATTTAAATTATCAAATTCTCATACTTTACTACCACCCTCACCTTCTTCATCCTCTTCTTCTTCTTTATCAATGTCTTGCTCAAACCACCATTCTAACTTCTCTAGAAAACCAAGAATGTCGGTTAGACAAGTATAGAAACACAAAACATCCACTCCAAAATCATCACCTCCTTCCCAAAATGACTCACCTCCACTTCCTCTAAGAGTCTACTTACAATCTCCTTCACCACCATCATACAATCCCTTAAGAGATCAAATGATCAACCAACTCCACAGCATCTCCACCATCCTTGATTCATACACTAATCCATCTAATGCCTACATTCATGCACCACCTTCACCACCACCATAACAAATTCATCCTCCTTCTCATGCTCAAGTTGAATTTCACTCAAGTTTTTGTCATTGTTGCAAGTTTTCTAGACACCAATTCCACTCCTTGAGAAATGAAATCAACTTCATTTACTTTCTTCTTACCCGTCCCATACCTCCAACCCGTATCCCTCCAAATCATATGTCACCAACCCCTCCTTTTTCTCTCTTTAATTAATCATTCTCATATGATTAATCTACCTAAATAATCGACCTTCCATCTTTTGATTATGGCATCTTCTACTCTTCAAGAATTCACTAGTGTAGATCTATGCCTTATTATGTCTTTATGATTATCTACTTTCTATTGTAATGATTCATACAAATATTGTATGAATTTGTCTTAGCTCGTATTAGATCTAGTTTTATTTCTATGTTGTATGAATGTATTACTTACATTTGCTATTGTATGAGTTTTTTGATAGTTGGATGAAACTCTCTTTTGGGTGACTTCAATCTAATGTGTTGCTTAAAAGATATTTGTCTTGTACTTGTATCTCTAACTTTGTTTTATAGTAAACAATTTTTGTAAGATCGATCCTTTAGTGCCCCAAACGAAGGGGAGCATACATCAAGGGGGAGTCTTGATATCATCGATTTCTTTCTTCCTACAACTACTTGACGGTCATCCTTTTTGAAATCGAAAAAAGAGGGAGAAATAGAACAAAACTCCTTTTTGAATTCGACAAAAAAGGAGAGAAATGGAACAAAACTCATTAATAATGTGTAACTATTAATTTTATACAAAATAAGTTTATATTTTGTCATCATAAAAAAGAAAGAGATTGTCATTTCAAATAATTTCTAAAAATGTTATTTATATTTTTCGACCTCTCAACGTTTTGATAATAACAAAATGTAAAAACGTTTACGATAAAATTAAACGTTTACAAATTATTAATCGTAAAATTCTATTTCTAAGATTAGTAATCACTTAAGGTATGAACAAACAAATCATTAAGCATGATTATTGATCAAGAAAATATTTTTCTCTTATCCATTACATTTTTACAAAATATTTTCACAAAATTAATTATACAAAATATTTTCTAATTAAAAGAAAAGTTTTATTAAAAACTTAAAATTTGAAATTTAAAATTTTCCCCCAAAACGGAAGCTTCTATACCAGATACAACTTTCCCTACAAAAAGACAAAAAAGGGAGCGAAGTCTACCTGCCTGTAAATACTGCTCCATCCCTTGCTGAAAATCAGACCTCTTTGCATGAATTTTCTCACACTTCTTTCTCTCTCTAAAAACCTTCTTTCTCTCACTAAATATCTTGATCACTAACATCTATTGATCTTGTTTCAAGTGATCTAATCTCTTCTTCGCATCTCCTCCCTCTCATTCAAGTGCAAGAGAAGAACACTCGTATACGTCAAGAAACGAAGTGTTAATTAGTGATCTCTTCTCCTTTCTTCTAAGCAACAAATCTCTATTGTAATTATCTTGTATATTTATGTGATTCGGATATTGTGTAAATCCGATAGTGTAGATCTAGTGATTGTGTATTGATTGCGAAGAAGAGCTTTATAGCCGAACCACTATAAATCTTGGTGTCTTAGTTTGATTGTTCCTTTCCTTATCTCTTCATATTATTGTCATTGTTATTTAGCTTTAGTTTAGATTGTTATATTGTTTGTTCATATTGTGAATTGGTTAAACATACAACTCGAATCTACATATTTTGTAAGCAAAGTTTTTTAAAACAAAAATGATTCAACCCCCCCTTCTAGTTTCCACAAAGGAGATTCATCTAATTCTTGAAAAGTTGAAAATTATTTTTGGAAAGTGTTTAATCTTGATAACGACTGGAAATTGAACATATTATAATAAGGAAATTATTGTAACATGTATTATATTACGCGGTTTTGACTTTTAAAATAAGGAATGATTTCCTAGCTCATATATAAACCAAAACATCTCCACCTTCTTTATCTCTAACTCTCCTACGCACACACACTATCTTTTTATGTCATCTAACACATATAACCATCTCTTCTTACACACCCACACTACTAACCATTTGCTGCCCACCTTCCTTTGTAAGAAAGTCATTATATTTTAATATGAGAAACACTAATAAACATGGCACAAATAGAAATAATAACGTGAATCGACTTACTAATATTATGTTTAGAATTTTTTATTTTGACCAAAACCATAACTTTTTTTTAATCGGCCGCTATTGCATATCGTTAATTATCATAATATTGCATATCGTTTTTTTATTTTGACCCAAACAATCCTATTTTGAATGTTACACGAAAAACGTACTACAATGTTGCATATCGTTAATTATCGGTCGCTAGAGATTTTTCGCCGCTATGCGCGGGTACTCGCCTAGTTTACACAAGTTGACTGTTAAGGAATCGTCTATCCTGATTCTCGGATCTGCTGAATCTATACTTTTTTGCCCTCAATCTACAAGGGTCGCAGTTTTTCTCTAAGATAAATCTTAGGTCTGGATACCACCAGCTGAGAGTGAATAAGGATGACATTCCAAAGACTGCATTTAGAACTCGTTATGGAGATTTCGAGTTCACAGTAATGCCCTTTGGTCTGACTAACGCACCAGCAGTATTTACGGATTTGATGAATAGAGTTTGTAGGCCTTGCCTTTATAAGTTTATGATAGTGTTTATAGACGATATCTTAATCTACTCTATGACCCAAGAAGAGCATGTAGAGTACATAAGGTTAGTCTTGGGACTGCTCAAAAAGGAGAAACTGTATGCTAAGTTTTCTAAGCGTGAATTCTGGCTAAGAGAAGTTCAGTTTCTTGGGCACGTGATAAATGGTAATAGGATTCATGTAGACCCCAGTAAGATTGAAGCTGTTAAGAATTAGAAAGCCCCTAGAACTTTGACTGAGGTTCGTTCATTCTTAGGATTGGCTGGGTATTATCGTAGGTTCATTGAGAACTTTTCTAAATAGCCAAGTCTCTTACTATCTTGTCTCAGAAGTGTAAGACTTTCGATTGGGGTGAGGAACAGGAATTGGCATTTTAAACCTTAAAGGATAAGTTGTGTAATGCGCCTGTTCTAGCTCTCCCCGATAGACCAAAAGACTTTGTGGTATATTGTGATACGTCCGGGATAGGACTAGGCTATGTGTTAATGCAAAGAGGTAAAGTGATAGCCTATGTGTCTAATCAGTTAAAAATTCATGAGAAGAATTATACTACCAATGATTTGGAGTTAGGCGCGGTTGTGTTTGCACTTAAGATCTAGAGAAATTATCTGTATGGGACAAAGAGTGTCATCTATACGGATCATTAGAGTCTTCAGCATATCTTTAGTAAAAAAGAGTTGAATATGCGACAGCGTCGCTGGATAGAATTGTTTAGTGATTATGACTGTGAAATTCGCTACCATCCTGGTAAGGCGAATGTGGTAGCTGATGCCCTAAGTAGGAAGGAAAGAGTAAAGCCTAAGAGAGTTAGAGCTATGAATATGACCCTTCAGTAGAGTATCAAGGATAGGATACTAGCGGCTTAGAAGGAGGCTGTGGATGAGTTTGCAGGATTACAGAAAGGTTTGGATGAGATGATAGAACAGAGAAGTGATGGGACTTT